>JACXGK010001754.1:0-63937 GCA_016801125.1 Novumbra hubbsi
GAATTGACCACATTGAATGGACTACTGGGAATTGACCACATTGAATGGACTACTGGGAATTGACCGCATTGAATGGACCACTGGGAATTGACCACATTGAATGGACTACTGGGAATTGACCACATTGAATGGACTACTGGGAATTGACCACATTGAATGGACTACTGGGAATTGACCACATTGAATGGACCACTGGGAATTAACCACATTGAATGGACCGCTGGGAATTGACCGCAGTGAATGGACTACTGGGAATTGACCACATTGAATGGACTACTGGGAATTGACCGCAGTGAATGGACCACTGGGAATTGACCGCAGTGAATGGACCACTGGGAATTGACCACAGTGAATGGACCACTGGGAATGGACCACAGTGAATGGACCACTGGGAATTGACCACAGTGGATGCACCACCGGGAATTGACCACAGGGAATTCTCCAAACCTTGGCTGACAATAGTTGCACTTAACAGGGACTGCGATGAACCACACACACATTCCAGAGTTCCAGTCTGCAACGGTTTGGTTTGCCAGCTTTTTACACTCTTAAAAATAAAGGTATGGTCTACATGGCTCTGGGATTGAAGAAGTGTAATAATTGGATGGGTACCTTAGGGCTGAGTCAATAATAATTAAATAATTAATTAGACAGATAGGCAGTTTAGCTGATTAAAACACTCAAACTCCCCGATGACTACGACGGGGAGATTATACACAATTCTCAGCAGCTTATGTCTGTTGGTTTGTAGCTTATTATTGAGATGTTAAGCGGTGCTGGTGAACCATGATATCATACATAATAAGTAGCGCAGTTCGCTCCTTCCTGCAGTGGCACACACAGGGTGGGAGGGGGTGGCTTGGAGCCAGGTAAACCTCTTCCAGGAGAAACCGCTCTGGCAGTGCACAAGTGGCGCGCGGTTCTGAGTTCTGGGCACCGGCTTTGTTGTTCTAAATCAAATTCACAGCCTCTTTTTACTCATCAATAAATCTCATTCGAGGGAAGGACTGTAATGGCGGCGGAACCCATGGAGCCGCTCTAACCGGTAGGAAATAACTGAAACAAGCTACTTTCTTCTGGTGCAACATTGGTTTGAACACTGCTGGGCGGTGTAATGACTGTTATTTATTTCAGCTGCCTCGTCTCTCCGAGTTACTAATACCGGGTTGATCCATCTACCGGAGCGTTGACAAGAGAATGCCATTAGGTGAGAGAGGGGTAATCAGCCTTCCTTGTTAATTGCCCATATTATGGCAATTAGAGTGTCTGTGAATGCAAATAAGATCAACAGTTCAGTTACTGAATGGCAGGCATAACACTTGTGTGTGGTGTCTAAGTGTGCCCATATTAGCCAGTGGTTTAAAACTCTGAGAATGTAATGCAGTTATCCATTGGATTACATATGGCCTATTTTTTATTTTGGAATGAGCTCCCATTTGTGACAGTGAGATAGCATCAGTAAACCACAGCTATAGAAGGCCGGGCCCTTTTCAGATCTTGTCCATAAAAGATATGCCTCAACCAGAAAGGAGGTCAGTGGGCCAGAGTTAATCTGTTATCCGAGCACAGATCAAAAGCTGGGGCTACACAAGGACCACCTATCAACAGTGCCTAAAATCTAAACACAATATACAGTAGTACATAGTTGCCAGCAAACCGGAGTTAAAATATGTACCTATTAAAATTCAATTAAAGTGCTCACTTGGCTTAATGAACCAATCACAGTCTCGCCATCCATCAATCCAAACATGCATACTCAGAGTACCTGAAGGATTCGAAGCACTAGCATGCAGTACTTAAACAAAGCTCTGTTTACCAGACCACCTGCATAAAGAAGCGGTTGATCATGCCCATGAATCTTACAGACATACTATACGTGGATCCATATTATGCCATACCAGTGGCTCGGTACTTTCGGCTCGTAAATCCATAACCCATGCATTTCCCATTAGAGTAATAGGACCATGTTGAGTTCGTGTAGAAATTGTATGGAAGAATGAACTCTGAAGAAATACTACCCAATGGGGCATTCAATTGTGATGGTCCTACATTTCTTCAATTATGTAGAGGTCTGACAAGCATGCTATCGATTCCTCATGCAAAATCTATGTTGTCCACTCCGTCAAGAGTCAGAAACCTCCTCCAAAGATGAATGAAAAGACTCCATTCAGAAAAGACTCAACATTTATATAGACGTTGTAATGATTCGTTCATCCGTTTCTGCCCAGGCACTTTCACATGGGTTCGGGGGGGTGGAAAGAATATTTTTTTTATCAGAACTTTCTGGACATTGCTAGCGTAATGATCTGTTTACCCTTTCCCGTCGAGCAGAACCGAATCATCTCACTCTCATTTGCATCTGGATTTAATAAAACTTAATGATGTACAAACACTGATAATTAATTGTGTGGCAAATCTTTCCATCTCAGTTTTCTCCTCTGCTAAACTCGTCCAGACCTACTCAGCAAAAGGCACACATATCTGCCCGGAGTGTATATAATGAGCATGGCTGTTTAAAACACGTTACATTTAGGAGGCCACATGAAATATGAGCATGGAGGCTGAAGTGTTTATGAGCCATGGCGGGGAAATAAAATGGTAAAGATTTATTTAGGGAACTGATGCAAAGAACGTTACGCTGTTAATTCAATAATTATACCTGACCGGCTGCTCCAATGAAAAGAGGGGTAAGTGAGAAAATACATTGACACGTGTACCACTGGAGTAGCCTGTTGGAGAGGTCAAAGGTCATTTTCTTGCAGGGGACCAATAATAGGGATGTATTCCATCAAACACCTCAACCTACAGCCTTTCCTTTCAAAGTCAGAGGAATGTGGTTATGAATAAGCACTGTAAAGAAGGACACAAATACAGACCTGAAATGGGATGTCACAGGTTACCGTGATCAGCTAATTACTAGCGGTTACAGAATCTGACCAGTGTCCGGTATGTTGTTACATCGAATCCCCAACAGGGCACGGTGATGCTAGATGCTTCAAAAAGTATAAATGCAATCCCAGACAGTGATTGCTTTCTAGCTTGTCATGAGACCAGTTGTTCGTCCTGTAAGCTTTGAACTCCAGATAAGGCGGATGACACGTTCTTGTATAGGCGTTTTAACATTTAGCAGATTACTTTATCCAGACCCACTTACAGCGTAGTAAACTTTTTTCATACTTATCCACCCATCCTACTTCCGTTTGGGAATCAAAACCAGCATCCTGGCGTGGCAGGTGCCATGCTCTAACAACCATCTTCTTGGTTTCAAGTGGCACACACAAAGTCTCACTTGGGGTGGTGCAAATGGCAAAATTGTCCGTGGGGGATTGATTGGCTGTTTTGCCCCACTGTTCCGCCCACTCGTCCGGCGATGGTGAACCTGCGGGAGACATTTATGCGATTGTCTGGTTAATGCATTCCCCTCCAATCATGCGTGTCCTGGAGTATACTCCCTGGTTAATCAAGCAGTGTGAAAAGAAGCAGAACTGCTCGGCTACATGTTGCAAGGCCATGTCCACAAAAATGTACTTCATTATATCGTGAGGGGAGAAAGACCAGGTTAGATTACAAGGTGTCACAGTCAATTCCTACAAAAGCATACAAGAAAAAACATTTTGGGGTGCATTTTTAGGAGGCCTGATTTGTTAAGTTAGGTGTAAAGCGTGACAACAAATGTGTCAAGGTTATGTAACACTGCTGTGTGGATAAATCTGGCAAGTATTGGTTTGGTAATTCTGTGGCGTTTACACCCAGCCACCGTCCCTGAGTCCCAAGAAAAAGCTTGCTTCCTTCAAAGCCACACACATATAATATTGACTGCATAGTGGCCATACGACACATAATGCATTAGTGTGTATCTAATTTAATACCAGAAATGTAGCCTCGCTAAACCACCAAAAGATTTTACAAAATCCATTACCTTTTAAATGTTGCGTACATTTATAAAATAAACACATTTAAAAAATTACTCCAGAGTAGGTACGAAAGGTATGGAATGACCTTTATACTGGCAATAACAAAACCTTTAGTGCTATTAGCAAGTACTAAAGGACGATCAACATAATCCCCAAGAAAGACCTCAAACAAACATGGCTTCCAATCAAACAAACATGGCTTATTATACTTAAGCTGCATCCAACAAACCTTTACGATGTTGCTACATTGATCAGTCGAATTGCTCAGCTAGACCGCCTGGTTGGTGCCGATGATAACGTGAGAAGCTAATTGATGGCCTTGTCAGTGGCATTTGTGTGATGGACGTTAGCGTGCCTGGACCTGCTGAGGCGGCTATACAAGGGCCCGTCATTTGTCGCAGCCCCGCGTGGAACGAAGCTGCAACACACCACTGCCGGGGCCCGTCCCATCTACTCATATCAGTCACATGGCCATTTGGCGGTGGACTGGTGTTGCTAATTAATTCTGGGGTGGGCAAAGCCCTCTGGACAGGGTCTTCGGCATTACATGGGTGTGTTGTGGACTGGCGTGTGTGTAGAGCAGATGACTCAATTATTGAAGGCACTTTTTAATCATACAGGGGTGTTCCAGTGATTTTTCAGTGCTTTAGTGTGATTGAAGCTTTAAGATCAGTTCATGACATTGACCCCGGGGATTTGATAAATTATGTAACACTCAAAGACAACGAATGAACAGTGCAGACATTCCAATTTAAGTAAGTGATGTTATAATGGGTTTGCTTATTCTATTCAACTCAATTAAATTCTGTCCAAGCCTTTTCCTCTTTCCTTTGTGGAAAAATGGTCTTGTCTAGGTCTCTGAGTTCTTTCTGGTTAAAGTCATGTGACATTATACATTAACTACATGAATTCTATTTCATTCAATAGTTATGATTTCATTTACAACTAGTGTAGTTGCCGTAAAGGTACATTACCCAAATCGAAAACCAAACTGCTATCTGTTCAAAATGTGGTTTTCAGATAAAGAGTGCAACTGTATGTTAACCCCAACTCCTGGATTTCTTCCAGGCAAGACAATATTGCGATGATTGTCTAGGTGACCTGATTTTCCAAACCTGATGGAATTACCCCAGAAATTAGTGTTAGAACTCCAGAGATGAAAGGAAAAGCACTAGCTAACAGACATGGATGAAATCTATCAGTCTTTGAAGATTTGCTAATGTCAATAGCTTGCAGAGCATTTTGGACATCTGTAAACAGGCTCAGTAAAACTAAAAATAATCATAAATAGGTCTAGAGTATCAGTTTTGATAGAAAGGCGTTGGCACTGTTGTTTTATTTTTTCAGAATTTAGCCAGCTTTCCTTTATACAGTTTGCTGACATGTTCTTCAGATATAGCTATTCATATTCTTTGAAATGGAGCATGTCTATCAACAACTGAGGTAAAAACTCTAACAACATTTTCTAGTGCTATATGGGCTTCTAGAAATGCTGTGAAGGTCAGTCAGACATGGTTTACTATAATACATGGTCTGGCTCCTTGATCTTTGATACATAAACTAGTCCCTAATAGCTAATAGAAATACACCACTTGTCGTATATTTGTCTTGGATACTTGTCAATATGTAATCAATGAGCTAAAACTTCAAAGGCACTATTAGAATAGGCTGTGTTCACTTGTACTTAGCTAGACACATAACATATATTTCTGAATCATGTGCCCAGTGTAGGTTAAAATCTCCAAGAATTATCACTTCAGAGGATATAACTTTCCTAGCAAATGGTGGTTGATGTAAATCTATAAGAGTAACATGACTGCAGTTCCCTAATTAAAGGCAATTGGAAAGCAGACTAAAACCTCAATTAAAGGCATATGGCAAGCAGACTCAAACCTTAATTAAAGGCATAGGGCAGGCAGACTAAAACCCGAATTAAAGGCATAGGGCAAGCAGACTAAAACCTTAATTAAAGGCATAGGGCAAGCAGACTAAAACTTTAAGAGAAAGACTCCAGCTTCAACCAACCCATATGTTCCAAATACCCCACAACCCTCTAGAGCAATATCTGTCTCACTGATGAACAACTGATGTTTTAAAATATGATTAAAAAAAAAGTCTGAACACATAATGTCATCAAATTATTCTGTTATTTGTAATATATCAGTTAGGGGAATAATATTGGCATGGGAGAGCCACTGTAAATGTCAACTATATCTTCGTTATACCTTTTTGGGAAAGGGGTTTAGTTATTCTGTAACCTTTAGCCAATCAACATTCAAGGTTAGAACAAACAGGTTTACAATGAAAAATAGACCACCTCTTAGTTGTCTGCATTTAATGCTTTTACACCATTACATTAATAGGTTGAAAAGCGTTTTGGAAAAGTGCTTTAAGTTTCTTTGCATAACATAATACAATCCAACTATATAAGATTACTTGGCTTGTTTCATCAATAATACATGTTGAAAGGATAATCACTCTGAAATCATATCCCACAGCCCTGTCTATCACCCCTGACATTGTTCAAGGAGTACAATTGTTTGAGGGCAAAACAGGTGTCAACTTAAATCAACTCCAAGTGTGTTATGGATGTGACACTGGCCTCACAAAATGCTGGAGCTTGATCTATTGAAAGACAGCAAGGGAGGCTCTAGTGCTTCTTTCCAAAGTCATTCAGTTGTGCGTCATTTTCAACCCTTTTCGGTTGCCTCGCTCTCTAGTCTTTTGCTGAAATGAAATTGATTTGCATAATGTAAGTAGAATAAAATGACTGTACAGAAATGAGACATAATAACAAATTCTCTCAGGGAGAATCGGGTATACACTACAAAGAGCTTGGAAACGAAGAGAGATTTGAAAGAAAGAAACAATCAAACCCAATTATACAGCAGCAATAAACCTATAATTCCTCTACGTACCAATACCCAGATAGCAGGCTCACATTATTTAATTCCCCAAAGCTAACAAAGGCTTATTCAAAGCAGCAATGAGTCTTACACAACGACAATTCCTCTAATCGGCCATGCTCCAAAAGTGAACGGACAATGTAGGCAGCCCTGTCGACAGCCTCTTTTCTTTTGGAGGTATTCCTAATTACATTTCTATTATCATGCTAATGAGAAGTCTCAACATAGAATCTCTTTTAATTATTCTATGATTTGTTATATCTCAGTTAGGGAGATATGTTGGAGTACACGTGAGCTTGGTCTCCAGAAGTCTTTTTGGGAAAAGGAGAGGTAGGGATCTGGAAATGCACTTAGAGGTTTTTCAAAAGGAGCTGATTACTTTGCAGTGTCATCTTCTGAACTGAGGAGTACCCTGACTATTTACCTTCTGATTATACTGGAATATGACTTAGGCACTTGAAAATACTGACATGTTCAACTGGAATAGTCAGAGGAGGACAGGCCATCCCTTTGTCCACCTCTTTACTAAGCACTGTACTTTGATTTATTGTTGTTGCTCTTTTGGGTTTTAGGCTGGGTAACTGGGTACAAGAACTTTGGGAACGTTTCTGATGTAAAAATGGCATTATAAAATGGGTGTTATTGATGGGGTACCAGTTAAAATAATCTGAAGAGATTGGCAAAAGAACTGGTTCTACTCTTAAAAGCAGATTATTGACTAGGCCTGTATTCTATCTGAAAGTGCATTGAGGTTTATAAAGGACATTTTTACAGAGATCATCTTTCATGATAAATTCTGACCAAATAGGCTCATGTAGAAAGTTGTCCTGAAAAGCTGCAGTGGCTATGATGAATTCTAGATAGAAAACCAGCCTGAATGTCAAGATCTGACATTCCGGAAAAAGATGACTACAACACAGTTAAAGATGGAAGATAAACCATGACGTGTGTGTTTCATCAGACTAGACCAATCGAGGCCTGCCAGTCATCTGAAGTACTGTGACAAAATAAAGGAAGACATTTCTGTAAATTCAGATAAACTAACAAAATCTGCTATTCCAAATACATTTTAAGGTATATTGTTGTATGACCTTAAAAAATATAAACACTATTATCAAACGCATGTTAAAATGTTGTTATGTAGCAAATTTGCCCTATTTCTTTTTACATGCTGTGCAAAAACAGTTCATCAAACTGTCATCTAAATTAAAAACACCTTCGACCACCAATCAGTGAGGAGAAATTTCACAATATTCGAGATAACGGGCAATTCACCGCCGCCCCCTAGCCTACGCAACTGAACAGCTCTTCTTCACTGCTATGTTTTTAATAATGCATGAGGACCAAATCGTGCGTGCGACCTGTCTCTGCTCCTGACAAATGTCAGAGATCAACAGTGGGGAAGTGTGAACCGTATATCACACTTGAAGTGGTGATGAGAAAAGAACCTCTTACAGACTTGCAAGTTCACTGCTAGGTGTAAGGATGAACCCCAGGTACGACATGGTCACAGCTATGCTGCTCTTGTCTCCCTTCATTTCTTGCCCACTATGGTGATGCACAAGCCACATCCTCCCAGGCCTCAAATCCAGAGCAAGTCTGTGGTATACTATTTACTTTAATTAAAACTAAAGAGCTGTATTCTCGTTTTCCAATTATTGAACTTGTCTATGCTCTCGAGCGCAAATGCCCAGATTAAGAAGCCTCACATTAATATAAGAATATGCAAATTCTCATCCGTCGAGAGGGGTTTGTTAAACCATATTTCGAAGTCACTGACGATCAAGGAGCATTACAAGTGAGCCTAGGGATGGGTTCTCAGTTAGAGCACGGTTTGTGGTTTGGACGTGAAAGGAAGGATATGTGACAGTTGAGGGTCTAACACAAAACCAATAGGATGTGTCCTATTCACTGAATCAAAAGCATTGCCACATCTGCTAGTTACCAGGCTGTTCAGACCAATAACAGATGTGCATAAAAGAGGCTTGGCCAATCTGCTACTCAGGGATAGTTTGTCATTTACTTATTGTTTATAGTTGTATTTATTTATTTATTGATCTGCTTTACCCATCCCCAATGCATCCTGTACCTGCAAATCCTGCTATATGAACTGTACCTGTATTTTCTGTGATTTAAATTGTATTGTGGTCCTGTGATATAAAATGTGTCTATGTCTGGTGCCCATATTGTTTAATGTAATGGCTGCAGGCCGGAATGGTTCCCTACTTCCCACTGCGAGAGAAACTGCATGGCATTAAAGCACATCCCCAGAGGACAGACCTAGAGCTGGGGCACCCATTCATTTGAGCTGGAATCCTTAGGCTGGACATGGTAGATGAAGTGGCTACATTTCCTCAGTGCTGACTAGACGCATTCTCTTTCCAGGAGGGAGGACGGCTTCCTTGGGAATATCCTGGTTAACTGCAGCGGGTGAGAAATAGTGGTTAAGCCGCTTCGGATAACGGCGTCTGCTATGTGACACCATGGTAAAACAAATACCAGTAATATAAATGATAATAAATGCATACAACATGTGTCACTATGGCGATGAAGAGCTGTTCTCCTTCATGTTCCCTGTGTCGTGTTCACTCTTCTTCCCTGTGTTGTCTTCACTCTTCTTCCCTGTGTTGTCTTCACTCTTCTTCCCTGTGTTGTGTTCACTCTTCTTCCCTGTGTTGTATTCACTCATATTCCCTGTGTTGTGTTCACTCTTATTCCCTGTGTTGTGTTCACTCTTATTCCCAGTGTTGTGTTCACTCTTATTCTCTGCTGCTGTGTGCCTAGCACTGGTGCTGTGTCTATCTGTCACTTATGAAGTATGGCTACGGGTTAGACCGCATGTGTCACATGCTCAGCTCCCCTACAAACTGTGTGCTTTTCATTCTTAACACAGGAACAGCCTGCAGCATGCCTCTCTGTCTCTCTCTCTCAGCCCTGATTGTGCACAGTTGGAGGAAATTCAATCCCTAAATAGGGCAGCAATGGTCAAAGTGCCCCTCTCCACCCCTCTCTACCCCTCTCTGCCCCTCTCCGCCCCTCTCCGCCCCTCTCCACCCCTCTCCGCCCCTCTCCACCCCTCTCCGCCCCTCTCCAACCCTCTCCGCCTCTCCCCCCGCCCCTCACCCCCCACACCTCTCCTCCCGATGATCCACAGGTACAGACAGAAACAACCAGCCTTCCATGGCAACGCCTTGGAGGCTCACACAGTGGACCTCCAGACAAGCTGAGCGACTCTTTTCCCTCTCCTTCTAACGTCGAGGACGACGGAGTGAAACGAGTTTAGAGAAAGTGCATATATTGTGGGTATATTCATGGGGACATGAGCGACTTGTGACGCTTGTTATGTCCCTCTTTCCAAATGCAACACCACTAAAGGAGAAACCTCCTGGTATCCGAGATAATGTGCAATTCCACACCTCCCATGTGCCGGTGAGACCCACCACCAGGCTGCAGTGGGACATGAGTAACGGAGGACTTGACTCGTAGCCCGCCGTCTGTATTGTTTAGGGCCTCTTCCAGTGCCTATTTCTCCAGCATATACTCCGGACCCGCAACCCTGGCCATTACACCCGTGCCCGTGTTCTGCCAGTCACACAGTTCCTTAAAGGCTCATTCCGCCCGAGCATAGCTCAGTACTCTGCGCCACGCTTCTGCCGTATTGACTGTGGCCGATCGGTAGGTCCCAGCGGGTTCTGCCATTGAGTGATGGTCACAGAGGAGTACAAGGGGAGTGGAAACACTGATTAGGACGCTGTTTGACCTGTGAACAGATGATGAGACGATCATGGGTACCAGTTTAATTTTTTTAATGTGTTGATAACGGCAGTCATACATCCGCTAACGTGACACCTGGACGAGACCCTCGGGTATAATTACTGGAAAGAAGAAGCCTCACGCACTTTTACCACCCTGGGAAGTTTATAATTATTCCATCTGCAACATTAGTCTACTGTACTAAATTGCATACAATCCCATGTTGTATAGGGAGGATCGAGCAAACAGACTCAAAGCTAACTTTGATATGATGGCTGTTCTATTAATATATGCGGGTAAAAGTGTGCTGCTGCCGCTACTCGCATAATAACAGACACAAAAGCTTATGTGACAGTGCAATAAAGGCATTTCATATGCTACTGGATCCAGCTATGTTACAACCTGCCTCCCACTGCTGGTTTGCCTCTGAAGCTAACCAACACTGGACCTGCTTCCTGGATGAGAGACAGGGTGGTGTGGGAAGAAGGCCAGTAGGGGTGGACCCTCCTTCCTCTGGTCCATAGATCCAACCCCAGGGCAGGGATGGGGACAATGCCATGGACAAGATGTCGTCTTTCAAGTGTCCTTCGATTGTGGACAGATTCACCTGAATACCTGGACCGATTCACCTGTAGACCTGGACTGATTAATTGTAGACCTGGAGAGATTCACTGTGTGCCTGGACAGATATCTCACTTCAGTTTCTCTCTCATTATGGCATCCCTGAAAGCCAGTGACATCAGATGAGGTGTTTACCCTGGCAACCCATTTCAGCCGATATACAGTATATTCACCGATCAGATGTGCTCTAAGAAATATCTAATTACATTGATGAAAAGGGAGTATAATAAAGAATGGTAGAAATCATCATTCTGAGTCTCCTGTCCCTCTCTATAGCCTTGCGCTAAACCAAGCGAGTAAGACATGAAACAAGCTAGAACTGAAAATGGTTCTAGTTAATGCCACACATTACCATAAAGATGCCTAGTGTCTGTTAACATCTATAGGTCACAGACATTAGGCAATCATTGCATCTAAAGAATATACCACCAAGCACAAAACGTGGCAATTTTACAGATTATTAATCTGCATCCCTGATATAATGGGACTACATATGATGCTTGCTATAATTACATTAAGTTACTTTAATGGTTTACCTAGTATGCATGTAAATACACACAAATTGCAGTAATGCCGGAATAGTCATCGCGTGATTGCAAATCAATAGTGCAGAAACAAAGGAGATACATTTTTTATCACTGTATAATGTGTACTCCCAAAGATGGTGTGGTAGGACAGTGGTACCTAACTAGGTTTCTACAATGCATGCATCTAACTTATTGAGTTCCCCAGTTAACTGAGATATTTGCAGAGGGATACACTTTGATATTTCTGGGGCAAAGTAATTGTGAAAGTGGAAAAGGAACAGTTTAGTAAAGATGAACCAATTACTTACTCTCCTCAACGCTGTTGAGGAATCTTTTTTGGGGTGAAAAATACATATTCGTCAACCACCATTGGCATGACATATAGTGTGGTAAACATTTCCATTGCAAATAGCTACTCAAAGGTGACTTTTATTCATGAATAAGGGGAGGTTTTGCACAAATGTAGGAGTTATACTGCTGTTTTTATATAGTTATGATGGCCTCATCCCCAGTTTTAATAAAAGCATTTTAGTAATTATTAAAAACTATAATGATTGTTCTTCTGGAATATGTTTTCACGGATTACACCTTTGATTACAAATTGAAACTTTTCAAAGTAAAGATTTATGGTAAATATTTTGACTAACGTGGAAACATGGAGTGAAGCAATTAACTTCTCAAAGGATTAGAATATAATTCAGAAGCTACAATTTCGTCTTTGTATTTTATAAGATACCATACCATGTTAAACAATGGATGTTTGGGGAAATATTCTTCAGAGCACTTAAAAAAATGCTTTGCTATGACTTTTTGTGTTTTGTGTTTTTTAAATCACACTATATTGGCTTCTTTTAAAAGTAGATTAACAAAACACTGTAATTTATGTTTATGAACATATGGATAGAATTAGCAATGTACAAATAATAAATAAGAACTGTATATGTAGGCATTGGACGTTAACAGAAACTGCAGCACTGTTGTGTAAATGTGAGTGTGTGTTTGTGTTTGAATATGTGGGTACAATCTAGTGTTTGTGTGTGTTTTTCTTGGAGCGTAAGAATGTGTGAGTGTGTGGGTAGAGTCCAGAATGTTGGTTCCTGATTTACTATCTGTGGTTGATAAGAAACAAGGAACATCATAGAATTAGGGTTATGGTGTAGGTATTAAGTTGTTTAGGAGTTAAAGGTAGGTTATGTTAAAGCTTAAAGGTTATTGAGGCTCCAGTTATTCCATATGTTTAGTTTAGGGTTAGATTTTTGGGTTAGGTAAAGCAGTTATTTGTAATAGTACTAAATTGACAATCCTGAAGTTGATAGTGAAACCTGCATAGTGTCTATGTTTGTTTGTGTGTGTGTGTGTTAGAGTATATGTGTGAACGTGTGGGTAGATTTTAGTGTGTGTATGAGTGTGTATGTTTTTGTGTATGTTTATTTGTGTGTTAGAGTATATGTGTGAATGTGTGGGCAGAGTCTAGTGTGTGTGTGTGTGTGTGTGTTTGTTTGTATGTTGTAGTGTCTGTGTGAATGTGTGGGCAGATTCCATTGTGTGTGCGTGTGCGTGTATGTGTGAATGCGTGGGCAGGGTCTAGTTAGTGTGTGTCCATGTAGTCAGTAGTGAGGAGTTGAAAGGGAGGTATTCAGTCCCAGGGTCCTGAGCTTACAGATGAACTTGGAGGGTATTGAACTCTGTGCTGGAGTCTATAAACAACATTCTCTCGTCAGGATTCCTCCTGTCCGTGTGTGAGAGGGCAGTGCGGAGGGCACTATCCTGGATCTGTTTGCGAACTGGGGCCATGTGCCAACCGGAGCGGTTCCGGGGGTGTCTGGGATGAGGGGACTGGTGCGATCCTCTTCAACCGGGCTATTCATCAGAACCGGCAAGAGCCAACGGAGCGGGAGGACGGCTGCCCGCCACGAACAAGATGGTGTAAACACAGCAGAACCAGAGTAAAGCCGTGGCCAAAAGGTGTTGAGAAGGACACAGGTATTGGTGCTGCTGCTGTGTTTTTAGATCTTTTTGTCAGACGTTACTATGGTATACTGAAGTACGATTACAAGCATTTCATAAGTGTCAAAGGCGAATATTGACAGCTACATTAAGCACATGCGAAGAGTCAATATTGGCAGTGTTGGCCCTTCATCTTCCAGACCTCTGCAATTTGATTTGGCATGCTGTCAATTAACCTCTGGGCCACATCCTGACTGAGTTCAGCCCATTTTTGCATAATGAATACTTAGAGTTTGTCAGAATTTGTGGGTTTTTGTTTGGCCACCCACCTCTTAACACAATTTACCACAAGTTATCAATGGGATCATGGTCTGGGGAGTTTCCTGGCCATGGACCCAAAATATAGATGTTTTGTTCTCCGAGCCACTTAGTTATCACTATTGCCTTATGGCAAGGTGCTCCATCATGCTGGAAAAGGCATTGTTCGTCACCAACTGTTCTTGCTCTTGAAGGAAGTTTTGGTGTCATTCTTTATTCATGGCTGTGTTCTCATGCAAAAGTGTGAGTGAGCCCACTTTCTTGGCTGAGAAGCAGCCCCACATATGAATGGTCTCAGGATGCTTTAATGTTGGCATAACACAGGACTGATGGTAGCGCTCACCATTTATTTTCTGTACATGCATATTTCCGGATTGCCACAAACAATCGTCAAGGGTATTCATCAGAGAAAATACCCCAGTCTTCAGCAGTCCAATCCCTGTTCCTTTTGCAGAATATCAGTCAATCTTTTTCCGAGAGAGTAGTGGCTTTTTTGGGGCCCTTCTTGACACCAGGCCATCCTCCCATAGTCTTCACCTCACTGTGCTTGCAGATGCACTCACACCTGCCTGCTGCCATTCCTGAACAAGCTCTGCACTGGTGGTGCCCACATACCGCATCTGAATCTACTTTAGGAGGCGATCCAGGCACTTGCTGGACTTTCTTGAGCACCCTGATGTCTTCTTTTCAACAATTGAACCTCTTTCCTTGAAGTTCTCGATGATCCAATAAATGGTAGATTTAGGTGCAATCTTACTAACAGCAATATCCTTGCCTGTGAAGCCCTTTCTGTGCAAAGCAATGATGACTGCATGTGTCACCCAACAGGTAACCGTAGTTAACAGAGGAAGAACAAGGATTTGTAGCCCCATCCTCCTTTTTAAGCTTTCAGTCTGTTTTTATAACTCCATCAGCATGACAAAGTTATTTCCCGCCTTGTCCCCGTCAACACTCTCACCTGTGTTAACAAGAAGATCACTGACATGATGTCAGCTGGTGCTTTTGTGGCAGGACTGAAATACAGTGGACATTTGTTGGGGGGGGGTTAAGTTCATTTTCATGGCAAAGAGGAACTTCTCAATTAATTGCAATTCATCTGATCACTCATGACATTCTGAAGTATATGCAAATTGCCATCATAAAAACTGAGGCAGCAGACTTGAAAATTGATAGTGGTGTCATTCCTTAAAACTTTTGGCCACAGCTGTATGTGCAAATGTCATCTTACTTGGCAATGCTGTTGACCAAACAACGCTAGCTGGCAGTTAACAAGCACCAACATGAGGACAGACAGTGTAGACATCAGAGTTCTGGGTGGTGATCATTGTTGGCAATTATATAGTGTAAGAGTAAACTGCGACGTAAGTCGAATAAATGCTATTTCACAAATATAAATGTGTGTCAACAATGTTTATGTAGACGAGCCCAGTTTAAGTTGTCCATCTGTGACACGTTCCCATTCCTGCTAGGATACTTCACGTTTGTCTGGATGGGTTATTGACTACAGTACCGCCACACAGTGTCCATTTTAGGGCAAAGGTCGGGTACAGACGTAGTATCCAACCTGGCCCACATCTTCAGCATTACACCAAGAGCTACTGTAAGTGGGCCATGTGTGTGTTAAGCAAGGCACATGCATGCTGTATTCGATCAAGGTGGCCTTGTAAGTTAACTTGAATTAGAATTGGCACGACTCACTGAAAATGACACTTCGAGGGCATGCCTAACACATTCCGGTTGTCTGTTGTGTGTGCATATGGTGACATCAAAAAGGCGTGTCTTTGGCTTTCTGAACGTGGCTTTTGAACACAACCCTGGGGGAGTTCATGCATTGTGACAGCAAGATTTCCCCCCCGAAAAACAAAAAGAAAAAAAAACATCTGAAAATAGAGCATATGTCAGTTGATGTCAGCCTAGGTGAACCCATGGCCTGGAGGGAAGCATCATCTAACAGCATCGCTGAGGACCAAGATAGAATAAGCCAGGAGAAATGGGGTCTCAAGGGCATCTACAAAGAGACGTGTGAGAGGATCAAGCTATCCTCCAGCTCTGTAAACTAGCTAGTTATATTGTCAACTTTTCTCTGGAGCTGGAAAGGGACTTTGCCAGTCCAGAAATAGACAAGCAGTCAAGGACGAAAAGACAGAGACAGCCAGACAGGACAGTCGATAGACGCAAATCATTACAATGTTGCGACAGTAAACAAAAGATTCTTGGTTCTTATCCCCAAACCCATGAGGTAAAATCTACTGTTTTTTTATGCCTGGTCAGCATGCTAAGAACACATTCACATTTACAGTAATGACATGGAGCATTCACGGTCCACTCTTTTGCTTGCAGAAAGGACCAACTGGAGTTAGAATTGATGATGTAGAAAAATGGGCAGTGTCTTTCTTCAACCTGGGCGGAGATGCTTAAACATGAACTTGTGATAACCTCATTTTTAGCGCACCTTGCTGGTTTCTTGATCAGGGACATAATTACAGGTTATAGCTGAATAAAGTGCACATAAGTAAGGATGAGCTCTTCAACAAAAACCTTAAACCTGTATTTCTCACCACAATAAACACAGTAAAGTATCATCGTAATATAGTCTATAATTAATGTTTTACTGCTATGCAATAATCCTAACTGCTAAACACTGTTTACATAGCTAAATGCCTTTCCTGAGATATTTTTGCGCATCAATAATGACAGGTATTTGAGTATTTGCTTACATTAGCAGAGGCATATATTTACCCAATGCAAACAAGATTCAGAACAAAAAAGTATTGCCTTTTCCAAATGTAAATCCTCATTGGCTGTCTGTGCAGGCCTTAGTGCATTATGGGTTCTCTGAGGCTCCCCGAAAGCACAAATAACCAGCCTTTTATCTTCCTCCGACTGGCAATATAGCTGACATTATACAACATGATGAACTGTGAAATAAGCACAGCATGGAGTAAATAATACACTTTACACACAAGCCACAGGAGGAGAAAGACAACACCAGCCCTTTGACTACTGCAGATTACAGCATCCATCGCACGGATGTCCTTTTTTATTCCAAGTGACAGAGCTGCACTGTAGTTGTAGTGGAGGCATAGCCACTCAGATTCAGAGGCGGAATATTGTATGTAGTTACAGAGTCGGTGCGTGAGGCTTTCAGGGGACTAATCTGTGACCCCGAAAAACCGTCTTGGGCCATGTCAGGTCTTTTTTTGTGAAGTGTTAAGGACAACTAAATATTTCAAAATGTTCTTTCCCCTGAACCTATTAAAATCTTTTACAGATATCAGTAAGTAACGAAATGAGCAGCATCATTTGCATACTTGCTATGGCGATTTATCGGAGTTAACACTCCTGTCTAAATCGACTGAGAACAGAACATGTTAATGAATTAGTGGTTAGACTTGAGATAAGAATACTTTCAGCAACATGAATTTAAGCCTTTTTGCAGGTTAACACATTTTACACATAATGGGTGACAAATTGGAGTATTAATACAGGAGATCAACTGCTGCAAGTCAGTTAACCTTTGCCAACAGCTAAACATGAAGCACTCTGCCTTATCAGTCAGTCCTCTTAAAGTTTGCAGCCTTGAGTGGAAAAGTGAATCATGTGGTTTACAGGTAAACAGCCCCTGGGCTTGGAATGCCAAGGAGAGTTAAGCTGTGCTGAACAGGTAATAGACATCTGCTATGCATCTATTTTACATGACCCTTGATACAAGAGTGGCCATCCGTTTTATCTAATAATGGTGACCTCTGACCATGACGGGGTTGACAAAGTGGTTTATCATAGACTACAAGAACAAAACATACCAACAATGGTGTTATACCATTCGAGAATGTGTAAATGGTTTTATATCGTTTGAGAATGTGTAAATGGTTTTATATCGTTTGAGAATGTGTAAATGGTGGTATATCGTTCTACCATAACTAAATGGTGCTATACCATTCTAGAATGTGTAAATGGTTTTATACCATTTTAGAATGTGTAAATGGTGTTATACCATTCTAGAATGTGTAAATGGTGTTATACCATTCTAGAATGTGTAAATGGTGTTGTACCATTCTAGAATGTGTAAATGGTGTTATAACATTTTTTTATGTATAAATGGTGTTTTACCATTCTACAATGTGTACATTTGAACAATTATTCTTTGGGTGAAATATTTGCTAACTCAGGTTTAAGAAGAATGTTATGGATAGGCCAAATGTAGTGTGAACTGAAACACAGTTAGGTGCTTCTATCAATCAAGGTCACCTGCTACTACATATTGACAAAATTAACTTGTAACATTCGTTTTCAAGGTCTCGCTTGCACTGCAATCCACAAGGTGAGGAAATACAGTGCGGACCAAACCATACTTCTCCTTACATCCAATTATGTTTATGACAATTCTCATTGTCCTAGAACTCTTGCAGACATGATAAACTGCACCTAAGGTAAAATGCCTCTTTAAGAGAGCTAGGTGATTTAAATCCTGTGTTTGTAAAAAAGAAAATCTATAAGGAAGTTATTAGCAAGTGTGGTGCTATAAAGAAAGAGAAATGGTGTTATGAAAATGATGTTTAAGATGCTCTTTGAAGCACAGGGGTTTAGCTGTTTTCTGGACTCTGCTGTATATCAAGGGAAATAGGTTCCACCATAGAATAGCGTTTTTATGTATTTTCTTACATCAGCTTTGCATTTATTTGCCTGCAAAAAGAAGTGTTCTGCTACCCGTTTTTGACAAATATGTTGTACCCCACATTCATATTTCTGCCATGTTTAATCAATGATAATTATCAATCCCAATGAGAAAGTGGAAGACTTTAATGTCAGCCGGGAAGTTCCCCCAGAGCCCTGTCAATCACCTTTCATCTGCCCATGTAAAAAATGAAGGTTCTCGTGTTGCCAAGGGCTGGAAAAACTGATTTATTACGACACATTAATATGTTAGCATGTATACCCTACAGTGTTATGGAAAAATGGCAGCCACTGTTAAGACCCTCGTTCAAGGGTGGAGAGTGGACTGACCGAGAGTCCTGGGAGAGAGCAAGATTCTCCCTTAGGCAGTGCTTACTCTTTAACCTTCCCCATTGGATTAGTCACTCGGCACAATCGTGCTGACATTTCACTGATGAGGAATTCATTAGGCACCCGGAACACTCTCCTTTCTTATGACTCTAATGGTCTGGGTGTTTAGGCCAAAGTCGAGATGAATCTGGCCGTTGATATTACATCATTTCTAACTGTCGTCTCGGATATATGATTCATAATGGATGAGCCAACCCACAAATGGACCTGAACACATCCCTCCAGAACGCATGTAATGTACATTTTCAAATCACTTCCGCCTGACAGTGAAGGCAAAAATCTCAATGTTGGAATGGTTTCAATATTCTTGTTCGGGTTAATTAATAAAATTGTAGACGTCGTCAATGTGTTGGCCGCAGATATTGAGGAGGCGGATCTCATGCCGTCTCCCCGTTAACTGCCATGTGGTGATTCTGTCCATCCCCAACACAGGCTCGTGACAAATGTGAACCATCGTTTCATTTATCAACTATTAATTGATTCATTAACCAACTATTCCTTTGGGGACACATTGTTTTTTTTCCCGAAAAATATTTGGCTTTTTTTTGTAACAGATCACATTCATTGCAATCACGAGAATAGCATTGTTCTCTACTCCTGAGGAACAATCCACTGATTTAATGGAAAACATACAAAAGCCCTGAACCGTGAAGGAGGAAAATCTTGGTGCTGCATCTTAAAGTGTATCTTGTAATTTTGAGATAATTCTTATTTTTCGGAAAGATAAGGTAGTTATTCAAGTCAATACATTCATTTATTTATTTTAATTGGTATTACTGATTTATTGCCTTTCAGAACTCATTGTTTTGTTAATTTTGGCTTAATAATAAACCAATACACTAGCAAATGAAATACCTAAAAAGCTTTGAGCGAGTTTCTATGATGTTGTCATGTTGTGCAATAACAACAACATATTAAACCATTGCCTACTCAAATACAATAAGATTATTGATCTAGCAGTTCACACATTTATTTCAAGAAAGTTATGTTGTCCACATTTTCTCCATTAAGAAATGTTTTGTCTAAATTTCTAATTTTCTCAATCTTTTTTTCTAATTGTTCATACATATTTTATTCGTGTTCTCAAAAAGGGCAGTTTGTTCAATGCAGGGGTCTTCAACAGATAAGTAGCAATCCACTGGTAGCTCTCCCAGCCCGTATAAGTGTCCCCAAACAGTTCTGAAGGTACAAACAGTTGTCATGTGTTCCACAACAAACTGCCATAAACAGACATACACATCAGACACCCTAGACATCCACCTACAATTGTCCATCTACTATTAACAAATGACTTTAAAAGGCAAACCTAGTACAATAGCCATTGTTGGAATCCATGAAAGTAAAGTATTTAAGTTTGACACAATATATGATAGTGCTGACTAACACAAGGGACACTAGATAGGATGTGAGGCCTGATACTGATGGGCCCCACACCCGCTGTGTCTGCCTCCTAACGGGGTCGACTTTGTCCACTGTCATTGGATCTGTGGGTGGAGCTACGCCTCATGGGTTGAAGCATGCCATGTAGAGGTTTTCCATGGGCTAGACCATTAGTATAGGACGGTAATAGACAGTGTATTGGTTGGCCATCACCATTGACCGCCTCCTGTGTGCTCTGGCATAAAAGGTTGTGTTAACGTTGTAATCATTGGAAATCGTTGGGAGAACATGTGAGAACATGTATGAAGGTGGAAGGTTAACATCAATGGACCCGTGCAATAAAGAAGGAATCTCCCCTGACTTGAATGGCTCATCATTTGGTTTTGGACAGGAATCCATCACCTGCAAAGCTTCTTTATGTTGTTACCCTGTTTGTCTGTTACGGTAATGCATATATGCTTACCTTATAGAAGAACAAGGGGAAATAAACCAATTTAATTCAAGACATGCACACGCCTCTAAAGGGAAGTATTTTAAAGGGTATTTAAAGTAGAACATGATAATAAACATAAAAATGTTAATATTTTCTTCTTTCGGAGCCCAGAAACACATTAGCTAATTGCAATCATGAACCAGTGACAAGCTCATTGAGACAAAGTAAGAAGTGCTGTGAGGTCATACCTGTCATACAAGTCTCATATACACTCTGCATTCTGTATCACACTGTCCCTGAAGAGTCACAGGTTATGCTGGATGGTGTGTAACGCTTACTCGTTGACCCATTTTAAAATGCTTTAAACAGAAATCAACTGGCTAATACGCAGATCCTCCAAAGACTAGAAGGATGAGAGTCATACGGTGGGGTGAACAAGTATTTGATACACTGCCGATTTGGCAGGTTTTACCTACTTACAAAGCATGTAGAGGTCTGTCATTTTTATCATAGGTACAATTCAACTGTGAGAGACAGAATCAAAAATCCAGAAAATAACTGCATATTATTTAATAATCTAAGATGACAATGAGAACTAAAGGGTTTGGCAGGACGGATTTACTGGCGAGATGTAGTCTGAACCCCATCATCTACATCCAGCCATCATCTACATCCAGCCATCATCTGCATGAATTAACCCTATAAAACCAAGCTGCACTTTAGTGGAACCAAGCAACATTATCAGTATTCACGTACTCGATGCAGGTTCATTGTTCCTTAAAGATCGATCTTTTTTTCTCAGCAACCAGGTGCAGTAATAACGTACAAGGTTAATGTTTCACCAAATTCATAAGATGAAACTCTTCTTCCCTGGATTTCTGTGTTGAGTCTAACAAACGTTGACAAGGTAGGACACAATAAGGGAAGAGTAATATTACATCATAAGTATTTCAGTTCACGCAGGGAAAAGTAGCCATTCGTCTTTATATATAAATATATATATATACATAAAAAATGGAAATCATTAAATATTTAGTGATTTTATTTTTCCATACATTTGCAAGTTTATCAACATTAAATAGGTTCAGGATACTGGGTGGAGAAAATGAATCCCTCCATCTGTCAGGTCCTCACATATCCATCCACCCCAGAAAAAAATCAAAAAACAACAGAAGCAATCAAATTGTCCGGAATATCAAACAAGTTGTACGCATATTACACACTCGCACATAGAAATTCTGGAATGAACCTGAACTCCTCAGGAAGTAACCAAATACCCACCTCCATGAAATAGTCCTTTCATAGTCTTGAATCACTCGTGGAGATTGTGCCTTATTGCCTTTTAAATGGCTGTAAAAAATAAAAGCAAAAACCCACTGAACACATTATGTCCCACAATCTTTACAATCCATTTGAAATCTTCACAACACAGTCAAAGGATGTCAACCAAAACCAATATTTGCTCTGAATTGGCTCTGCCTTTGTTCTTTCACTCCTTTGAAGTCGCACGTATTTCAGTCGTCAGCTGTTTATTTTACAAAATTTTTCCTAAAAAATAAATACTAATATTTCCAGGACTGTATTTTCCAGTGACCCAGATACAGTCTAACCTTTGTTGCAGTGTAACCATCCACTGCTAAATGCTGCCATAGACGCACTTCACTTTTCAGTATTTAATCTAAATATTTTTGTCTCCTTGTTTGTTACTATATCATTCTTCAGCGATGGCCATTGTTATAGGGTGACTGGAGAAAATAAATAAATAAATATCAATGAATAAATACATAAATAGTTTTTTCTTCTTAAATAAATACATGTTTATCTTAGAGAGTTTGCCTTGGCTTGGGAACAATCCCCAAAACACATATTGAGTTTCATAACGTTGTCATTGTCCAGACTAAGCCAGAGACAGCTAAAAAAGGACAGTGATTCCAGATGAAAAATACCCAGAAACAAATGTAAAAGCAAATGGGACTGTAACCAGTGGTGAACCACTTATATTACGTTGCACTCCTTTGTTCCTTATTGAAAAGGGAAAAGTGAATGAATAAAAAGTACTCTTATCCCCCATTTAACCCACCCACCTTTCAGCCTGAAGTTTCAACCCTTTTAAAAGCCCAATGACTCCTTCAAAACGATTTCTAAATTAAAATGTTCTTTTTTCGTTTTTTAACAAATGGATTTCCGCACTCCAACGGACGGGGCTTCGGTTTTGTCACTGGATCAGCTGTAGGAGGGGCTTCTAAGAACAGTGTTGACAGTGGACTCTTCATTACAGTGCTGTGGATAGAGGGACTCTGTGTTACCGGACGAGGACACCGCTAGGAGCCCTCCTCCTCTGGATTAACCGGGACGTAGTAGCCGGCCAGCTGCCTGAAGCGCGGCCCCCAGTCGCTGAGGTAGGAGAAGTCCTGTTCGGACGTGGTGGACGGGGTGTGGATGGAGCTGAGGGAGAGGGCGGGCGAGCCGGAGCCCTCCAGGGCGTACGTCTGGAACGAGTCGTAGGGGGGCACCGACAGGTCGGCGTCGGCCTGCTCCACCTTCTTGCAGATGTAGCCTTTGAAGACGGAGAAGTCGGCGGCCGCGCCGTCCCGCCCGCGGACCCACTGGGGCAGCGCCCGCGGCTCGGGGCCCGCCTCGGACGAGCCGCCCTTGGCCTCGGGGAAGTCGTACAGGCTGCGCAGGGCGCTCATGTCGTAGGCCTGCGTGTCCTGCTCCCCGCCGCCCTCGTCGTTGTACTTGATGACGTTGTCGCGCATGTCCTCCTCGTCCACGGACATGCGCTGGCCCTTGCGGTGCCGCTTCAGGGTCAGGATGAGCAACACCAGGACTGCGGAGGCGGAGACAGAGCACGGGGGTGGGGTTAGGGGATGGGCGGGATCAACGGTGGAGACATCTGAGCTTATGAGGTGTGTGTGTGTGTGTACGCAGGGCAGGTGTACCGAGTTGAGGATCTGGATTATAATGGTGGTTAGTGCACGTGCATAGGGAGGAGCCTTCGCTGAGAGCCGGTAGAGGGTGTTTTAAGTGTTTTAAGAGGCATGAGGCAGAGACTAATGAGGTTTACATATGGACATATGAACTTTAAAGGACATTTTGTAAATTGTCTCTCGAGCAGGGGGGAGTGTCACAGAAGATACATGAAGAATTAGTGGGTTATGGTAGAGGATTATTTTGTCTGTATTTTTTTTGTAAAAGGTTATCCCTTTTGAACAGAGGTAAAAATAACGGCAACATTTCTAAAACTTGGGCATGGTTTCTCCACAGCAGCACAAAAATGAATCCTTGATTGCTCATCTATTTATAGTTTTTCATATGCTTAATAGAGGCTCATCCATACATCAATACTTATTCAAGTGAAACGAGCTGCAGTGAAACCAGACAGAATACAATACCAGCAGACATGTTGTTTATTGACTTGCACCTACAGAGGAAGTCCGAATTAAAAAGGAAAACAATTGAGATCACTTACCAGTCTAACAAGGCAGACAAGAAACAAAAGCTAAATCCATCCAAATAAATCAATTAGGGCTTTAATCCAAGATAATTTATTTTAATTATTGCCTTCATGTCTGATTAGAAATGTCCACTTAGCTGTAGCCCCCATATCCAACCGCTATTCTGTAGAGGCCCTGGTTTATTAATTCATTAGCTCTAACTTCCTGTCTACAACTAACCGCACTGAATGTCATCACTACGGCAACACGACAACAACAACACGCTAATCAAAATTAAACGTGAAAAAACCACCCAGACGTACAATGATGATATACGTCTTCCATCAGCATTACTGCAGATCGCGACAATAATGGGGAAATATATCACCATGGATGTTTATGGCCGTGTGGCCCCGCAGGAACGCACTTCCCATAACTCCCAGGCCTTCTGAGTCTTGTTTAAGTCACATCTTAAAGTGGAACTGAAATGCAATACATGTTACACATGAAAGGCCAAATATTGTTGGCACTATAATAACTGGATGGGCTACTGGGAGGCCAGGGTACCATGCATTTAACACTGTCTTCTTCATGGTCTATGAAGTGGGACCCTGAAAGCCTGAGTCTGGGGGCAACAGATGGCCATTGGCACTTCAAAGCTACAAACCATGTGATCGTATCGGATTTTAAGGACCCTTGCTTCATACATCGTTGACCTAACGGTGATGCTGTTGCCCTGAACATGGGATCTGGCAACAACTAATCACATAGCTTTATCACTGTCTGTTCGCTGTTAATCAGAAATGAATAATGCCTGATGTAATGTGTGCACCAGCCTAAAACGAAATACATTTCTTGACTGTCAATGTTGAACCAAAAACTATATTGTATCAATTCCTGCCTTTTCGTCTGAAAATAAAACTAGTGAAAATCCATTTACATACATCTTAAATATCCTAATCACAGGTCAGTTTTGGGGATAGTGAATGTCACAATATCTTCCTATTTTAGGAACCGGGAAGTGATTGTCCTATTATGGGCACCATACGTCTGCACTATAGAGCCAAAATAACACTCTTCAAAGGATGTGGTTTGTAACACACGTTTGCGTTTTGGCGGGCTAGCAGTTTTGGTCAACTGGGCAAATTTGTTTTGTAACTAACCCTGGCTAACCCAAGCTATTGGTCACAGCAATCCTTTAATGTTCCTTCACGCGAGTGACTACATCATTTTATGAGAGTGATGTTACTGGGCAAAGTTTGCTGACATTTCGTAAGAGTCCATTGAAGCCTGTCGCCCCCCCCCATTACCAAAGAGATGCTAACCGGTAGAATAGCCCAATACGCTAAACGCTATGATACGAGGCAGCTCCATTCTGTCCCACTACGCTACAACACAGCGATTGGTGCTTGGGTACACAAGACGGGCAGGTAGATGGGGTGGCAGGTGATTGGTTGGTAGATTAAACTGATTAAGAGAATGGGTTTACTGCCAGCAATTGGCGATTAAATGCCACGCTTAAAGATGCATTCTGGGATTTTAGCAATTAGCCACATATTGTTTCACACCTCACATTTTGGACAGGATGTGTGATATGTTGTTCATATGTGCATAATCTATTAGTAGAATTAATATCATCCCTCGGTTAGAAAATAAAATGTGAGTGGTCTTGATGACACCACATAGTGAATAGTACACACTTTTTGCTGGACCATTTGGCTCGCGAAGTGCAACTTCAAGGGGCTAGTTAATCACTAATCACAGAAGAATCCATGTAATTGTAGCACATTTAAAACACACTGTCCTGCAATTCTACCCCTTCTGTTAAAATATGCTCATGCTTATGTAAAATGAGGTCAGGATATCCCGAGTGCCGGTTCAGTAATCCAGCCCAGCCTCCGACATACAATTACCCGTGGGAAACTGATCCTAGAGCCCCGCGTTTCCCCACAAAATGATCCCTGAAGTCACACGGGCCGAAGGAAATAGATCAGCATTTTCTTCCTAGCACTGCCTTTGCTGAGGTTCACTTCACCGAGTAAAGAGTGCTTACTACCGCTGAGTTGGGCTGGGGCCTCACCTGACTATCTAGATGAATGCCCCGAATGTCAGTCCCAGTGTATGAATGAGGGTGTCTGTTGAAGACATTTTTATATAGATGCAACACATTACAAAGTCATATTTTCTAGCGCTGGCTCCATCTGTTGTTGTACAATATCGTCCAATTTTTGATTGCTCTGGTGTTTTAGTGCTCAGACTCTCCACACGACTAAGCACAGACATTGTGAATGTGAGAGTCTATTAACTCAAATCGAATTAATGACAGTACACTCCATTTTTTAATTGGATATGTCAATGAACCCTTATATCTTGAAGGATTTGATAGTCTCCTATTGAATTCACTGGTTGATGAATAGCGCGGTCCCCACACAGAAAGCTTAGCCTTAACCGTGACCTTGAGAGACACTACGAGAAGTTGAAACACTCGTTGTTTCAACTTCCTCCAAGTTTTCCCCACCTCTGTCTGAGAGGGAAGAGTACAATAGAAAAAAACGAACAGCGACCAACCTAATAACCGGAATACATGGCTCAGGGAGCGCCACAAGTCCTTATGTTGTGTGATCGACTTTAAAACGAACACTCAGTGTCCCAGGGAGAATGCCCCCCCCCCGGGGGCGCTGTGCAGAATGTCGGTGGAGCACTGTTTATGATCTGGGGCCTCCTACACCTAGCCTCTCCCCTCAGCCCACACCGTCTCTGCAGTGCCCTAGGGAGACAACCTTCTTTGACCATCGTGTGTGTGAGAGTGTGTCGGTGTGGGGGTTCATCTGCATTCATTGAAGACCGTTAAGCGTAAAGACACGGGCCTCAGAGGCCTCTGGGAATGCCGCACGCGGAACGTGACCTCCATTATCGTACTCTCCTCCCAGGGATGACGAGGGTAACGCGATGACGAGGCTAACGGGATGACGAGGCTAACGGGATGACGAGGCTAACGGGATGACGAGGCTAACGGGATGACGAGGCTAACGGGATGATGAGGCTAACGGGGGGTGTTGGGCTGCCTTGTCGCCTTCACATGCACATTCAACGCCTCGGGGTCCTGGAAGACCACACCGGCTGTTCCGGACGAACCCGAACACACCGTCGCGCGTGAGAGACATGCGATCCCGCCACAGTGACGAGTCTCGTGTGCGTCATCAGACCCGGCGGTCTGTGTGGCGTGTAACGGTCGTCATGCCGACGCGTGGACCCTCCCCTGCACGTGCAGATGTTCCGTTGAGCGCCCCGCCGAGACGCCTAATTCACCCCTTGGGCGACGCCTACGGCAGCGTGAGGCCGGGGGGTTCATGGCAGCAGATGGTGCCTAATGGGCACGGATGAGCGGGGACGCCGTGCCAGAATGGATCCATCACGTCCGCCGGTTAAGTGAACCGATGGGGGGACTGTTTGTTTGTTGCTAATTAGCCCGAAATTTGTTTTCATTTCACTCCTCGCGCCGTCATTGATCTGACGAGCGCACACACGCTCGCGTTGAGGTACAGCGACGGGGATAGAGTGACAGGTGTTTGTGTGTGTGTGAGTGTGTCTGGTGTTTGGTTCTATACCCCGTTTCTGTATGTTTGTCTATTTACACTGTGTGTGTCTGGTCTTGGTGTTTGCTTCTATACTCTGTGCGTGTGTCAATTTCCGCTGTGTGTGTTTTGGTCTTCGTGTGTGGTTCTATACAATGCGTGCGTGTATGTCCATTTATGCTGTGTGTGTGTGTGTGGCCGTATTGCTGGGTAGTTGATGCCGCCACAGTGGTCTTGCTCCAGTCCATCTGGCCCATTAAGGCACAAGGTGTCCGTTGGCACAACGCTGTCCGTCTTCATTCCCTGGAGCCCGGGTCTCTGGAAGCACGGCACCACCCCCGTGATTGGCAATACCCCCGTGGGCTCCACGCTGCTCCCAGCTCCAGCCCCCTAATAGAGGTGTTGTTTCCATTTTCTATCAATGAATGTTAATCAGCTGATATTAACTTGTTTGTATTGGACATCAGTCAAACTGGGAATGGGTGGCGACGAGCCAAGGTGGTGACGGAAGTACATTTACCCCGAGGACAGATGTCCCTGATCTGTGCACATGCCACTTTACCGAACACACCACATACTTGTCATTGTAACACTTTCTAATAAACAATGAGCCATGTGTAGTTCTGGAGAACAATAGGGTTACAACGGGGTGAGGAGAAGCCACATTACTTATTTTTAGGTTGGATTTATTTAGTTTTAGTTTTTAATTATATATGTTTTTTGTAACTCCTTGAAATGCCTTATGAAACGACTGCATTAAATAATTGCCAGTCTAGAGGTTGCTGGTTACTGCAAGGTTGCTGGTTCGAAATCCTGGAGCTGACAAGGTTGAACAGACCTGTCATTTTGGCTTTAAGCTCCTCAACATGCTTTGGATTAGGGAGACTGGAAAATAAATAAAATATAGTTTAGCCTACTCTGGATAGTGCATTTTCCTTTTCTATCATCTCAACTATATTTCCTTTAAGCATTACCTTGACAGATGACAGGAAAAGCTCAGATCAGATGATAACATTTTATAAATAATTAAGGCTTCATTAAGTAAGCTTCATTAAAAACTCATCAATAGAATTATCTATGATTACATCTTGTTATTTCTACGTTCAGGTAAAGGTGGCATTTTCTGGCCACGACGTGTCAATGATGGCATTTAAGGTAAATAAGAATAGAACGATGAGTTACATTAGGCAGTGCTTGATGGGACTCGTTTCTTAAGTCATCAATTCTTCTGGATCAGAAACTAAAACAAATCGGACCTGCCCCCTTCAAAAAATTCTGTTACTTGGTTGTTAATAGCTTCAACATTTGATATGTTGTCTGGTACACTTTTCTGTTCAATATTATTTGCACATCCTTGCATCTTGTTTTTCTTTACATTTCACACAGCGTCCCAGCTTTTTTGGAAACAAGGGTTGTACTAAGCACAACATTTAAGTAAAACCACAAAATCTTTGAACCAAAGCTTTTCAGAGAAACTCTTTTCTGGTCTCAGTAAGTTAATAGCCATGAAACTGGTTGAAGGCCAAAAGGCTTTAAAAAATCCCATGAATAAAATATGAGTCGCTTTTGAAGCTCACCGTGTTTAAGTTAATAGAGACAATAACCACACTCATTAAAATCTCATTAAAAGAATACACCCTGATTTGGAGACCCAGGATGACCCAAAGTATGTCCTCAATTGCACCCTATTCCCTATAGAGTACTTTTCTTCCGACCCATACACTCTGGTCAAAAGAAGTGCTCGGGAACAAGCTTGGTTCAAGGGTGTCATTTAGTGACATAGCTCCGGCTTGTTCATCCATTATTCAGAACAAACTAGATGTGAAACGCATGTTAGTGAAGTAAGCAGGGGGAACCGAAAGTAACCCGGCAACGGTGAACGCCGCCTGCGTTTTCAACCGGAGCCTGATGAGGCAAGCGACTCATGAAAATTTCAAAGATGACAGTAGAAAATCCTCTCCTGCCTTCCACTCTGGCTGAGAGTGCTGGTAACGGAGAGCGTCTGGAAAGCCTTGTCTAAAGAGTGTTGTTCCGGAGGGACACGAGTGCTGATGCAGCTATTTCCCCCTTCTTCTGCTCGGCGTCTCTCTCAGTGTTTTCCCTTCATGTTTCCCACGGAGCGGAGTGGTTCGATATCATTCATGAACCCCGGCTATTGCACGCACACTTTGCTCAAGCAAACATCTTTCTGTGGTGAAAGCAGGCTGAGAGTTGTTCGACGACGAAGTCAAGCTTTGGAGGGAAACGAGGGAAAAACATGACAGTGTAACACGTTTTTGTCGGGGGCATGTGAGCCTGGTTTTCCTTGCCTGTTCTACACGAGATATGAACTCTGAAAAATGTGTACCTCTAAAAGGTGGAGGGCCCATTTGAAGCCACTCATGTAAGTGCGGTTACGGCAGTGAAGGGAGGGGGGCCTACTTGGTTGGGGAGGGGGTGCAGCTTGGATAAGTGCTACGCATTTAGAAACGTGGCGTTTGGTTAGATTGCTGTCTATCCTGAAACAAGGATAAGGAACTGTTGTAAGCAGAATAATGTAGCAGGGGTAGGATAGCTGACATTTATGAATGAGGGATATTGTTGTAGAGGTACATTATACTTCGCTAACAATTTCCAAATACTTGTACTATTCTACATGATATACTGCGTATAATCCTCTACCGGTTTTGTCTCGATGCTGAGCAGATGTTTCTCCTTTATAATCGACAGCTGTAAACATACTTAATCCAGGGTTTACCAAAGCACATCGGAATCCTTAAATTTGGTCCCGTCCCAGGCTTGTAACAGTTCAGTGACCATAGAATGAGTAAATAAAAAAAAACTCTCAACAAGTGCTCACTTATTTCACCAGAAAACAATACAAGCGCTGTGGCTATAGCCTCTTCTTTGGGTGTTAACAGCAGTTTCCGTGTCTGATCCTGTAGATTGCCAACGCACATGTGACTGCACATACACCACCACCAAACCAAGTGGGTTTCTCAGTCCAGAATAGCCAGTAAACGAAGGCAGGAATTGAATCAAACACTCTCTGAACCGGGGGCTGGGTTGCTCGCTCCAATCGATCAGTGCTTACCTATGAGGATTAGCATGCAGACAAGCAGAGCTATGAGGGCCCCGGGACTGAGGGAGGTGCTGATGACGTAGGCGGTGGCGTTGCAGGACTGGATGGCCCCCTCTGGGTCACAGCCACACACATGGATGGTCAGGGTGCCGGTGGAGCTCAGGACGGGGGGGCCACTGTCCACCACCAGGATGGGGAGCAGGTAGACGTTCTGCTCGTGGCGGTTGAATCCTGAGCGCTGGGTTCGGATTCCTGCAGTGTTGTCTGGGGAGAAGAACAGAGACGCTACTGCCTTGGTCGTACTGTAGCTCTTACGTGGCCTTCCGTTTGGCTATACAGTTGGAGGAGGAGATGGGCTAGAGGACATGGAAAAACCAGTTGGGCCCTTGAAGAAAAATAATAAAACATGTGGCTATTGCCATTGATGCATCAGCATTTATAAAGGGTTAGTTCGACCTACATTAAAGGGATAGTTCGACCTACATTAAAGGGATAGTTCGACCTACATTAAAGGGATAGTTCGACCTACATTTCTCTTGAGGTGAAGAGGAGGTCAATTTATTAATTTGGACGATGCTAAAAATGCTAATACAAGAATAATGGGCCTTCAAGAACAAATGAGCAGAATAACACCAAAATATGAATCTAGGTCGAAGTATTTGCAACTCGTTCCTGCAAAATTAGGTAATAAATATTACATTAACATTCAGCATTTTTTAAATGTATGCCTCACTGCCACTACAATCATACCTAAGGAAATAATACATAAAGACATAAAGCAATTCCATTTCTCAGCCTTTGTCAGTGTACCCTTTGTGTCTGCAGGAGCAAATCAATTTCCATGAGAATTCATCCCAGATTATTTTTAGACCAATAATATCATGTGGAGAAAATGAGAGGACGCCACTGTTTGATAACGAACCCCAACAGACACTGAGCTGCCTCCCACAGATGTGTACAATGGTACTTAACACATAGTCAGCATAGTCCGTGTGGCTGGACTAGCTTATAAGACATTGGGCAATGGATCGCCAGACCATCGATGTAGCCCCCCATAACCCTCCTCAGTGGCTGGCAGACAGTCTTCCTAGTACCAGTGCTATTTGTGTAGACGAAATGTGCTGAGTGTGACGTCTGTGTCAATGCCTTTCTCTCTCTCCGAGAGGAAGAGGATAACTTGACAGAAATGGAATGCAGTTCTTTTAAAATCTTTAATTCTTTTTTTCCCCTCCAAAACGTTTCGTTTTAGTGCAGTGTGAGGCAGTGTGAGGCAGTGAGCTCCATTTAAATGACCAATTATAATGCTAATTACCAATTCATTAATTAAATTAATTATTCTTCGTAGTACTTTCGAAGTCATTGCCACAAGCACTTCTTTAATCAGTTTGATACCACATAGTTGGAAACGGCAGTGAAATAATGATTTTAGATCCGTTCCGTCCTTCTCCTTCAGTACCCACAGTTATTCAGTTAATACCATGCATATACCATCAAGCAGCGGTGTCAAATAAAGTTACACAACAGGTGCATTGAGGGGTGAAGTCTTAACAGGGATTTAGTTACATTGTTATAACAGATAATAAACTGTAAGTTGAAATTAGTATTAATTAATTTAACAACACACAAGACAAGACGGTATCTGTTGATACTGTACAGATTTTATATTTTATATTTTTTAAGTCAGTAAAATGCGCATTTGGCAAAAAACACACCTTTTTCATTCCCAATAAAGCACCAAAATAGCTTTAGCAGACATCCACAAACAATGGCTAAAAGACGTTTTGTGAAATGAACAAAAATGTACCAGTTTGTCCTCGTGTATCAAAACTGGAAGACAGAATTCAATGTGAAGCTGCGGTGGTGGAAAAAAAAGAAAGTGACAGATCCACTCTGACAGGTTGACAAATGTGTCCATGAAAACCAAAGTAAAGTGGAAAAAAGAGGTGGGAGGATGAAAGGTCTGAGCCATTGCCTCTGTGTGTGTCTGTAAGAGCATGTATACTGCTGAGCAGCTAGCCAGTGTGTGTGTGTCTGTATGAGCATGTATACTGCTGAGCAGCTAGCCAGTGTGTGTGTGTCTGTATGAGCATGTATACTGCTGAGCAGCTAGCCAGTGTGTGTGTGTCTGTAAGAGCATTTATACTGCTGAGCAGCTAGCCAGTGTGTGTGTGTGTGTGTGGTGGAGAAGAGGCCTGACGGGGGACAAAGAGGTGAGTCGACCCATTTGGACGCTGAGCACCGTGTTTCTCCGTACCCGGGACCCCCTCCCCTGCCCACCACCACCCGCTCCCAGGCATGTGACCCTGGGCTCCACGAGGCCCTGCTGCCACCTCCACTGACATTTCCCTGGCTCGCTCGCCTGACATTTTCATTGTGTCAGATCAATCTTGATTTAGCTACAAGTCACATTCACTTAGGTACACATCTCCAAAGAGAGATTCGCATGCAAACATGTAATCCCAGTTGGCTTTTACGGGGTCAGTGTTTGGAAAATGAATAAATCAGAAATAAATAATGACGTTTGGGATCCTTAAAAGAGAATTTCACAAAATACTAACAAGAGTGGGTCTCTATATTCCACAAGGAGACACTTTTTGGGTTTTGAACACAATTCTAAATACACTCATGAAAAATATAAAAGGGAAGACTTAAATCACACATCGGGTCTCAATGAACAAAATATATGAAAGACAAATATTTACTGTACATAGCTGTAATTAGTTGAGAACAAAATGGCCTAACAATGGCCAATAGAAACCACTATCACCAACCAATCTCACACTGAAGATCAAAGTAAACAATTGAAACCACAGGCTGTTCCAACTTGTGTGATTTTCATCACGGCAACTCATAACGGGACACTGTAATATGATTGGCCTACACGTGCCTGTATGCTGTCCCAACATCGTCTGGCTCCTGAGAGGGCAGTGGATGGTGTCCTGGGGATCTCCTCCCAGACCCGGATCAGGGCATCAGTGAGCTCCTGGACAGTCTGTGGGGCTACTTGGCGGCATTGGACATACGTCCCAGAGGTTCTCAGTTGGATTCAGGTCTGGGGAACGTGAGGGCCAGTCAATGGCATCAGTGCCTTCATCATCCAGGAACTGCCTACACACTCTGGCCACATGAGGCCGGCATTGTCCAGCACCAGGAGGGACCTTAGGCCCACGGCGACGGGTCTGAGGATTTCATGCAGGTACCTTACAGTGGTCTGGGCCCATGGAGGTCTGTTGCACCCTCCAAGAATGTGCTTCACCAGAACGCCGTTGACTCACAGCAAAACCTGTCATGCTGGATGATGTTGCAGGCAGCATAACGTTCACCACGGCGTCTCCAGATTATTTCACGTTTGTCACATGTGCTCAGTGTGAACCTGCTCTCATCTGTGGAGAGAACGAGCACCAATGGTGGACCTGCCAATTCTGGTGTTCTCTGGCGAATGACAATCAAGCTGAATGGTCCTGGGCAGTGAGACCAGGTCCCACTAGAGGACATCGGGCCCTCGTGTCACCCTAACGGAGACTCTTTCTGACAGTGTGCTTAAAAACATGCACAACAGTAGCCCGCTGGAGGCCATTTTGTAGGGCTCTGGCAGTGCTCCTTCAGTTCCTCCTCGCACAAAGGAGCAGATACCTGTCCTCTTGCTGGGTTGATGCCCTTCTATGGCCCTGTACAGGGCTCCTCGCGTATCGGCCTGTCTCCTGGTATCTCCTTCATTCTCTTGAGACTGTCTCCTGGTATCTCCTTCATTCTCTTGAGACTGTCTCCTGGTATCTCCTTCATTCTCTTGAGACTGTCTCCTGGTATCTCCTTCATTCTCTTGAGACTGTATTAGAAGACGCAGCAAGCGTCCTGATTTTTGGTCTACTGGTTGGTGAAACCAGCCATATAGCAACCGAATCTGTAGCTTGCCTTTTTAATTTGTTTTTCAGAAAACAATTTATCCAGTGTTCCATAACTGGACCTTGTTCTGTAGCTCAATGGCAGCATGAACATAGGCTCCAAAAACACCCAGATGAAGCCTTTTACAAGCACTCAGTATCCTGATGCCACATCACAAAAAAAGAAAACAATCATGGACCCTTCCAGAACATTCGTCATTCACATAAATTAAAAGAACAGATTAGGTCCTGAAGAGGGACATTCAGTGTATCCTTAGGTCAAATGGCCGTACAACACGTTATTCCACCTACACAGTTATTATGCATTTCGCCGTATAATCAATTACCTTTTATGCTACAAAAATTCACAAATGGTACAGTGTCTACTAATAGCCTCCAATGGTAAGCGGGCAGATCAAAGCTCTGCCAGGTCAAAAGTATGCGCTGCAAATCTGCAGCTCGATAACAGCTGCAAAACCTTTGACCTATAACTTTCAACCCCTTACCTTTGACATCCCACAGCGTGAAGTAGCGGTTGTTGGTGGCCTCCGGCGCCAGAGTGAAGTAGAAGCGGTGGCCCGACTGGGGCTCGTCCCTGTCCACCACACTGATGGTGTGTATGAGCTGCCGGTGAGAATGGAAACACCAGGATTACTATGCAGTGGGTAACAGCGAGTCACTGGTCCACCTTCCGACCATTTCACCTCGCGACAAGACCACTCAGCCATGACAGGTCGTACCTCTTCATTCTATTTCAGTTCTGACAGCAGTCGGCTGCAGTTGAGGCATTTACCTTGACATGAGATCACTTTGTGGGAGAGATCCGTGGGGAACTTCTAAGAGGGGTTTACCAAATCAGCTGCAGTTATTAAATTATGTGACTATGTAAAACAACAGATGGGTCTTTCAGAGGGAAAAAAAGGTTTACATCAAAGGGAACACATCAAGCAATCCTCCTAAAATCCAACGTTTACGTTTCACATGATACGCTTGTCAACATCTCATACAGTTATGGATTCATTTTCACTTGGGTAGGTGAGTGAAATCGAAATCCAGGGACATTTCATCAATATAGAATCTTTCAAGCACCTTCCTGCCTTGTCTCCAAACAGGAAGAGACAGAGTCCTTCTGCTACTCCTCCCAACAGAGCACACCCACACACATGCATTTCTCAACACTCTCACACACACAAACACACACATAAATGCACACAAACAAACACAGAGACCTGCACTCAAAAAGTAAACCTTCTAGTCCAACCGGTGACACTTGGCAAGATGATTTAGGCTACAGATATACAGAAGGTAACCCTAACCCTAACCCTGGAGGATATGAATTCCTTGTTCATGCTTGGGAAGATGTTATATATGATGTGTTGTGTCGTAATTAATTAATTTGTTCCAAGTTGTTCTCATCTCAAGTGCTTTGAAATCCACACCCCAGTTCTATTCATATCTCCAGATTGGTTAAAGATAGAAGCCTACGGTTTTCACCACGTTATAGGGGACAGTCTTCCAAAAATAAAATTTGGGTATTTTTGTAAAGTCAAAGCCTTCCAAATCTTGACCAAAAAACCTTGATGGCCGTTATACGCAATTACAAGCGTTTCTTGTGGGGGAAAAATAGCAAAACTCTGGAACAATTGATGCCTACCTTTTACCTCTCTCTCACAGAGACATACACATAAAAAAATGAAATATGCATGTACACACATCTCGGAAAGTCTAGACAAACAGAACTGACCCTCAGCTCGCCCCTGACCTTTACCATTTTCGTTATTCGGCATGCGTTGTGTGTGCAGAAGGACACTCGATAGACAACAACAATACTAATAATTAAGTGCAGGATGTATCTCCTTCAGCTTGTCACATAACCTGACCAACGGGCTCCCTGCTAGATAGCTAGCCTAACAGAGGATATACGTCGTATAACTAGCGTGTGAAAAGTTCTCCTCAGCGTCTTCACGTCCACATCTGCAATGCCCAAGTGCCAGTCACTTAGTAGAAATTCTTTGGGGCGACATGCTACGAGGTCACGACGGGTCGCAGGTATACGCCAGGTTAGCACCAATTTGTGACCAAGTGGTAATCGCTAAGCAACCAGCGAGGCAATTTCTGCAGGTGCGCCATTACCAGGATGGATGGTTGGGTCCGCTTGAAATCCTGGTTTGTCGCAAAGCATGTTTAGAAGGGGAAAGGGAGTGTGATACTGAGGTGCAGTTATCTCACGCCTCAGGAAGCTTGAAATGTCCCGGACGGAGAAGTTCAAGGGGCACCTTCGAAGCCTGAGGCCAGGCATGAGGCGAATCCTGCCCTTCTGGCTAATCAGTAGGAAGGTGTTTGCAATAGTGGTGCCTGACAGTTTCACTTGTCACGGCAAGGTCACGTTAGATATGTTACAGGGGTAAATGTAGCATGTTGTGAAACATACTCTTCGGCATTAGGTGTCCACGTTTAAGCTTCCCAAGAGCAATGCTTTAATAATTTGTACATAATCATGTTGTCCCACCTAACGTTAGCTCTAATTATTTTTTTTTAAAAATGTTTTTCCAATAAAACCTTTTGTTTCTTAAGGGCTGTGTAAAACTGCAGTTGGACTATGGACAACGAATGGAAATGTTCCTGTAAAAGAGGCAGACATGTTAAGTTCTGTTTAAGATGCAGAGGGTTTCCGTCATGTCCTCTTTCCCTCACATAAACCACAAACCTATCAGCATACCAATGCTTAACAGCATTAAAAAACAGTAGCAACTCTATCCCTTCCTGATAACACAATCTTCCTCAAACAAAGGACACAAAGTAAATTCTTGTGATGCAACAACAGTCTGATTGTTTCTTAGCGTGCCTCTTGGAACTTGGCCCACGTTTGTTTAGTCTGCCAAGGTAATAAAGAAATCCTAACAAAAACAACACACTTCTACTGGATGAGTGAAGAATGCCTTAGCATTGCAAGACATACTACTAGGCAAGGTCAAGAACAATCGGCAAAATGTGGATTTCATGACAGTGTTCCCATAGTAGGGAACTCTCTGTGGCGAGAGTGAGAGTATGTGTGGGAGTTTATTGAGCATTGGGAGATACTCCCTCAAGCACAATATCCTAATTAGATTTCTATCTAACAGTCGCCCATCTGACCCCTAAATCTCAGACAGCCTTGGAAAGCAAGAGAGGTAGATTTTCCCAAAAACCAGCCCATCCTCTCTGGGGCCAAGCCAGGTGAAAGGTACAAGGAGGTTGTCTGCTTTCCGATTTGTGAAGGTAATCTGCTGCCTTAGTCGGGAGAATTTCTTTAGTACAGATGTGTCAAGGTAAGGCAGGTTCATCTGAAATTGCTTGAAAAGAGTTTGCAATCATTAGGTAGAGTTGACTAGAAAACAAAACATTAGTCAAGTGAATGCTTGAAAAAATTACTCATTGTGTGAGGCAACGATCAATTGTTTTGGAGACAAAAATGTTTGAGGGTTGTTAAATCTAGTGATTATTTTCTGTGTGCTTCTTTGTCTGTCGGGTTACATTTGCATATTAATCAGCAAGAAATTGTTATAAATGTCATTTTTGTCAGTAAAAAGATGATTCATTCAATCTCCGACGGAAGTCACAACCGATTGTCTCGCAAATCTCTGTCTCGTTGTTTATTTTGCATGTGAGCGTTAGTGTGTGTGGGGGGGTTATGTACGCGTGTGGACTATGAGCGGACGTGTGCATGTGTGTGTGTGTGTCTGTGAATATTTCAGAGGTCCCTTACATTAGTCATCACACTTGTACTGTCCCAGGGGAGGACTGAGCAGTGGCAATCTGCTCTGCTGACCCGCTGGCTCGGTTTGAGAAGGCTCTGTTGAGTTGACAGGCTCCTCCACCCGGGGCAGTACTTAGTATTTGTCTTTCTGCCTGGCCTTTTGGTCCACACGCGGCACTATATGATATCTGTCTATTTGCATCTAGTCTGGCAAATGCCACAGGCTCGATGAGGAGGGATCGACGGAGGCTTGAGGTTTGCTTTACATGTCAATCTGAAGAGGCCAGATGAGGAGATTGTGCCAGATTGGAAGGTTGATCCAGAAACTGAAGCACAGATGTTGAGGGGGTGTGAAAGGGGCTTTTGGGGTGCCTGTGCTGTGGTTTGAATGGTTCAACACGTCACCTGTAGCAAAGGGATGGTATCAGGAATTGCTGCAGATTTTACATCATTTGTGAATCAGCACACTTTATCTGTGACAGTCTGGAAATATAGAGCCTGTCTGGATGCAGCATAAAATATGTCACTTCTGAAGACGGGCAGCTTCAACATGACGCACTGCTAATGGAGATCGAAAGAAAAGAAGTGTTTGAGTAAATAGTCATTTCCTCTACAGAATTGTGTCTGTTTTTAAAGCAGTGCCGTCTGAGGGCCTATACCTTGCATACAGAGACACCACAATCTCTGGATCTTTTAATGATATTATGTACCGTAGAAAATGAGAACCCCAAACTTTTGCAATTTTACGTTGAGTACTGTTATTCTTACTTATTTTTTCACTATTTGCCACTGCAGTCTTTCATAAAGTGGTGTACTGATAGACCCATATTATGTGGAATTACTTTTTACTTCCCAATCATGTTACTGTGGCTAATTCGTTTTGTGATAATCCATTAGGATTTGTTTTCTTCTACTTTTCTAAAATGTATTGCTGGCATCAAATTCAAAGTGGGCTTGTATTGTTCAAGAAACAATAACATGTCTTAGTTTTAACATTCAAAATATTGTCTTTGTACCATTTTCAATTAAATTTAAGATTTGCATATCAATGGATTTTGCTTTTAGATACATTTTATTCAGCATCCTGACTTTTTGTACACAGGGTTGCAGTGTGTTATTAGCAGAAGCACCAGACTGTATCTTAACATATGGTTAACCACCTATGAACACCATGTAGTAGGCAAACTAAAGCCCCATACTGACGTGGCCAAATGCCAGATCTGAATAGTTTGGCTCATTTCTTCAGATGTACGGAAATAATAGAGGCAATTATGGCCATGTCTACGAAGCTGTGCATTATCCATCCTTGTCCTGATAGGTAAAGATTATAATAGTATCTGCTTCTTCCCTCACCTACAGGCTCTGGCTAATTGTTGAATAAATAGCACATTTATGGGAAAACTAGGCATCACTGCCACATGACATGAACTTTAGCAAGCCCATATCAGTGAGGGCAGGGAGGGCACTTAAAGGCAGATTAAGACACTGTTAGGCCTTGTTTTAATTATGACACTATGAGAGGGTCATACCCACATTACCCTATAGAGAAACATCTTCAGGAATGATCTTCTTTCATTTTCTAATATGTTAATTTGAAGAGCTGTATTTTCGTTACTTCTGGTTAGGGGACGGGTGAGTTCAGCTACAACAGGGAAGTGCTCAGATTTCACCGTTGCTTGTCTACCAGTCTACCTCCCATGCAAATCCAATGTGTGCAGTCTGTTTCTTATGACTTGTAGACAGTTATAGGAAACGTCTTATTGAGGTTATTTCAGCCAAAGGGGGCAATACCAGCTATTAGGGCATCGGGTGTCCTAACTTTTTCCTCAGTAGGAAATGGAATATTTGTAAATCTTTTGGTAAATAAATGATATCATGGTTTAACAGTCATTGCTTTTGGTTCAATTACATCACCTTCATCAAAAAATAAATCTCCTTATTTCATAAAAAATAACTAAATATTTCATGGGGTGTCCTATTTTCTTAACATGACTGTACTAGATGTAAATTTTTCATTCAAGCTTTACGTAAGTTGCCATCTATCATCAACCAGGTGCACTTGGAGACTTCCTCAATGAGCCTGACACTTTGATAAGCTCATTTCCTTATGGTGTCTCCACTTATGTTACTAGATGATTACAAACTTCCGATGCCTCTGCCGTCAATTCATTTATTTTTACTCTTTTCCTTTTTCACCTCTTTCCTGAGAACCTCTCAGTTACAGGAAAGGTAATGAGCTATTTATAACAGCTACTTTATTGAGAAAAATGTACATACTATTACTGGGTTATACATTCGCCCAACCAGTTTTCAGATAAGTGTACTTACTGCAAGTTGCTCTGGAAAAGAGAGTCTGCTGAACGAGTAAAATGTAACTGTAAGAATAAATACTTTAATTATACTATTTTCTTAGTCTACGATACATTTACAAGTGTTGTTATATTTTCAAGCAGTAGGGTGCAATACATCAAGGGGAAAAATACTCCTTGCATTAAACCTAAATTCCTGGAAAACAACCTAGAGCTCAGCTAATTCTCTTGCTAGTTAAGCCAAGAGAAGAACGAGAAGGAAATACACAAAGCAGCTGTGGGATGAAACAAATAACTAGAACTAAAGAGAACACTTTCAACAGTTTCCTGGATTTCACATCATTCAATGGATACAAGTCAATAGATGAATGGAACATTCTACAACACTTGCTCCTTGTTGTGAATTAAAGAAAATGAATAGAAATGTCAATGCACATTATAAACGTACCTGTGAAAGAACCTACTATTGTCTGCCTGTCTGTGTGCGTGTGTCTGTGGGCGTGTGTCTGTGTGCCTGTGTCTGTGTGTGTGTGTCTGTGGGTTAATGAGCGCTCGCAGATGGTGGAAGGAGTGAGGGTGGCGCGAGGTGTCCTGAGATCAGACCCGACAATGTTCCTGGGAAACGTTGTAAACAGCGAGGATGGTGAGTAGTTAAGAGTTTCAAGAGGACGGGAGACCTGGGCCTCATTACCCATGTAAATGTAGCATCCGGCACTGCAGCTCGCCTCCCTTTAAAAGCCCGGTTGCATCCCCACTGGCCCCCTACGCAGCGCCCTACCTACGAATGGGTCCCAGAGGGCCCTGAGCTGAAAGAAGCATTTAGTGAGCAGGGAACTGTTCAGGACGCGTCCGCAGGCTTTTAATTATTCTTTTGCTCCGCTCACCGCAAATGGCTCCAAAGGAGCTTGGGGCCTATTGACTGAATGAAAAATAAAATACCGTAATGACCCCGTCCATTTATAATGGTGGTTCAGAGTAGGGGGCTCTGCTTAAATGGATTGTCGCCGTTATCTACAGCAGTCTATATCTACTCTCTTCGTTCAGCAGTACATGTATGTCTATGTATTGTATCCATGCATGTATGTACAAATAGATGTGCAGATGTATGTATGCATGCATGTAGTGTAAAAATGGCACATTTATATCTATATAGATGTATACTGTGGATGTGTAGATGTAAACTACACTTTTTAGTGCAGTGCTGCTGAAGGGCCATGCAATATTGGATTTTTCCGGGCTTATCCCTTACGAATCTTTATTGATATTATGTAGAGTAGATCACGAGAGCCCCAAACATTTTGCATTTTTACGTTGAGATATGCTCTTCTTAAATTGTTGCACTATTTGCCTATGCAATCTTTTGCAGTGTGATGAAACCCTCCCGATCTTTACTTCTGAAAGACTCATTACTTCTGGGATGCGTCTTTCAGTCAATCAACAGGATTTCATTATATACCCAATCATGTTGCGGATTCCCTACTGTTTTGGAAACACGGTTGTATGTATTGATTTCTAGATGTATGGATGTACCAATGTGGATTGTATTTGTATGATTACATTTATTGAAAGTCTCAATAGCTATATTTTCTGTGGTCTATTCTATTTATGATGCACAATGCATACTTACCCCCTGAATTCATTATTGTGGGATTATGCATTAGTAACTGTCCAACTTCAATTCGGTTGTAAAAAATCTCGTCAGTTAAATATTATTTTGTAAATTCATAGTAATGCAGCTTGCTAGAAAAACTGCCCAACAAAATAACAAAATAATGATAGATAAAATTAATTAAACTCTATTCCATGTTCCATAAGTGGGCAAAATATGTATTTAATATAGTTTTGGTTTACACGGTTAAAGCAGGCACCACGGATATAAAAACCTTTTGATAATGGAATACTATTGATTTAATGATTCCCCCAACTGACTTAATCCCAACTTTTAGAAAAAAGCAAATAGAAGCAAATAACAAACAAATATTTTCTTTTGACTTAACCACTGGCGTTAGCTTAATCAAGCATGCTGCTTTCTGTGCCAAAGACATCATTTTTTTTAATAGACATTGTAACAAAGTACCCCATGACCAACACTAACTGATTGTCTTTTGGGACATAACATTTCACCTTGGATGTTAAAATAAGGTGGAAGAATTGCGTTGGTGCTGGATAGTTTGCAAAAAAGTTTTACAATAAACTGGAATACAGCATCACCATCTTCTTCATTGCTGTTGTACTCATTTGAGGTTGAGTCGTCATTGTAATATAACTGTGATTCTGTTATTTTATGGAGTCTTTACAGACATATACTCATTATAGAAAATGCCCCCAGCTTTATTCACACATACAATTCACAATACAAGCACTGTGCAATTAATAGGCACTACCAGCTGTTAGTAAGTTACAAAATAATGTTACCTTGTGTTGTCTATGACTATCTCCCAAAAAAATTACTTCAGTCTTTTGCTTTGCAACAGCCAATATTTGTATGAAAATTGCCCCCTGGTAAAATCGCCAGTCACTTCTAAACATAAAAAAGGACAACTTCTGTTTAATCAAAACTACCACATCTATTAGATCAAACTTGAATGATTGCATTGTGTGCATGGTATAATATATAAATATATTGGACAAATAGTCACTTCAATAGATCAGAGTTTTTGACAGTTTGACAATGATTATTTCCTAATTGTTTTCACCTACAGCGGACATGGCAATCAATCGTGTTCCCAAGACCTTTTACCGCATCCATTGAATAAAGACCAATCAACCTTGTCTATCAAAAATGTATAGTTTATACCAGTTTATACCAGTTTATACCAGTCTATACTAGTCTATACTAGTTTATACTATTTTTTACTAGTTTATACTAGTTTTTACTAGTTTTTACTAGTTTATACTAGTTTATACTAGTTCATACTAGTTTATACCAGTTTATACCAGTTTATACTAGTGCCTCTTGGCCGCGTCCTCAGAATAATTTCACAAAGAAGAAGATTGATTGAAGAAGAGCAGCTTGAACTAATTTCTAACTGACAACCATGGTGATCCGTTCTAGTCATTTCACCCAGAAAGAGTGCAGACATCTTATGTCCAACATATCCTTGACTTCTCTGGTATCATTCACGTAATAACTGATGTGGTAATAGTGCACTGTTCTGGACTTGGGCCTTACCTGACCCGGCTTGGCGTCCTCACATATGGATGCCTCGTAGGGAGTGGCCAGTTCAGGTGGGTTGTCGTTCACATCTAGAATACGGACACTGACTGATGAATGGGATATCTGGGATATGTTATCTAGACAGGGAACAGAGAGAAAAGAACAGACTTAGAGTGTGATATTTTATACATTCATGGTTTTGCACCATTCAGTTGTGCTTTTAAACTAGAAGAGTACTGTGAGATGAACTGGACAATGTTAAGAGTAGAGAACTGTAAATCTGTGCACTTGCAAAGAGAGCGTATTACATTTTTTTGTTAGCTGTCCAGACAAAAACTATGAATCATTTTTAAATGATGTGTGGTACAAAGCTGGCCAAATTCTGAGAAACCAGTGATAATATTTTGCCGTCATTCAACTAATCACTTTGGTCGTGTGAATGGGAGAGTGTATGAAAGACATCATTTACACCATGAAGCCATCCGTCAGCTTGTGCTTTTTCACTAAGTGGTCACAGCTTTCCTGAAAATGAAGTGTCCTGAAATCACCTATAATACCATCGTAACACTTTTCTGATGCAGCTATCAAATAATTGAAAAACACAAATACAAGTTTAATGATTAGAGTACGTCAGGGGGCTGACTGAATGGCTGAAATACGAATGAACGCACTTAATAATGTTAAAAGATTCAAAATGGAAGCACAGAGTGCACATGCATTATCTCGGTGAACTTCTTAAAATGCAACACAGAAACATGGGCGAGGAGACGATTATGTAATTAACGCAATCAAAATCCACTTTACCAAATCCACACAACCCCCGGATAACCAGACACAGTGGGTTTTACGTGCTGACTTTGCATTTTAATTCCACTTCCTCATTAGTTGATTAAGTTTGACGCGTTTCATTCAAATCGGGGTCCCCCAAATGTAGCTCGGATTAGTGTACTTTAAATGTATATTTTCCTTCAAAAGTGTGGACATACGACAAGGGTGTTCATTTATTTTTACTTTTTTCCACATTTTAGAAGTATAGTAAATACATCAAAACTATGAAAAAAACATAAATGGAATCACTGATACATGACGTCCCAGATGTATTCATGTCTGGGGAACGAGAGTGCCAGTTAATGGCATCAATGCCTTCATCACCCAGGAACTGCCTACACACTCTGGCCACATGAGGCCGGGCATTGTCCTGCACCAGGAGGAACCCATGGCACATTGCACCAGCGTAAGGTCTGATGATGAGTCTGAGGATCTCATCTCGGTACCTTACAGGAATCAGGGTACCGTGGGCTAGCATGTGGAGTTCTGTGCCACCCTCCATGGATATGCCGCCCCAGACCATCACTGACACAACACCAAACCGGTCATACTGGATGAGGTTGCAGGCAGCATAATGTTCACCACGGCGTCTCCAGACTCTTTCTCACCTGCATGGTGCTGGGCTGTGAGCAGTTTAGAACGACCCATTCTTTCACAAATGTTTGTAAAATCAGACTGCATGGCTAGCTGCTTGATTGTATACACCTGTGGCAATAGGACTGAATGAAACACCTGAATTATATGATTAAGAGGTGTATGTAACTAGCAATATGATTCCACATCCTGGAGACGAACGCATAACGACATGTTGTACATTTAGTAGCAGATATGCAGATGTGTTTTGCTAAAATCCCATTGTACTGAGGTTTTTCTTTAGGGAGTCTGTAAAGGAAACTAGCAATCACTAAGCAGAATGTTACATCCCGCACATTCCTTTGAATCCAGGCCCCAGACGTGAAGTTCCTGACCAATACTTCAGCTTTGTAGCTTAGAGAATCATACATACACTATGAATGTAAAACACACTTCGTATTACATTTTATTTTATAGCAACAAAAAAAGGTTTAGCAAAATGAGAAACCAGAGTTCTTGTGCGCTGACACATTTTACAGGCGGAAATATATGAATATTCAACATTTCCAAATTATTCCTTGAAAATTACAGAAACTCAATCCTGCTAACTGTGATAGTGGAGGAAGAAACGTTTTTTCAGAACTTCTTTTAAGTGCCCAGCTGTATACTTGGAACACACAACAAAGAAATCATTATAAATCAGGTGGTTTGAATCCTGAATACTAACTGGCTGAAAGCCATGGTATATGAGATTGCATTCCACGGATATGACAGAAATAAATGCTTTACCATTCCAAATGCGTTGCTAACCGGTTTAGAATAATAATGGCATCTTAGGGGGTTTGTGGAATATGGCCAGTAGAGAACGGCTGGGGCCTGCATTCAGGCCCTCCCCAGGGTCGTCTTTAAGGACCGTCCTTAGCCGGGCAATACTGGCCTACACACCACGCCCCCTCAACCCCTATTACTGAACGAAAGAACAAATGCCTGACATGACAAATTAATCACAAACTCAGTACATTCCGGTGTAATACGAAAGTTATAAAAAAAACACTGCCCCGAAGCAGTGTTCCTGATAAGTACATCGCATACGATCACAGCACAAAGGGTCAGCGTTCCTGATAAGTACATCGCATACGATCACAGCACAAAGGGTCAGCGTTCCTGCACCGTGCGTCATCAGTCTGATCTTTTGCCTGGACGATCCTCCATTTCTGTGTGCCCCCACGCTTTACGAGCGAGTGCAACGGGCACATCTTAGTCATTATTGGCTCAATGCCGCTGATAAACAAGATGATTTCCTTTTGCCAGATAAAACATTCATCGAGTGCGCTGTGCATTAGATCAGACAAAAGTTTCACTATCTTGCATTGCAGTTTACAGATTGAAAGATATTTCCACCGCAAGAAGGCATCGGCGCCAGGTCAGCGGATGTAAAATGCAATTTCCTGCAAGTCTGCTATCCTTTTAGCCTAAGGGGTGAACGCATACGCTTTCTATCTCATTGACCTGCCTGAAAAAAACTGATGCTGTATCATAATCACCATCAAAAGTCATTGAAATGACGTGTCAGTCTTGCCACCCTGATAGCACACTGCCCCAACAGAAGGTCTGTCATGGGTCCATAAACATCCAGCAGAAGATGCCAAAAACTTTGTCCCCGTCAAGGGAAGTATTACATGCACTTCAGCCTGAATGCTGCACAAATGCCCACGCTGGAACTGGAGACAATGAAAATCCAAATAGGACATTGGCGGTTAATCAGTGCTGACCAAGATTCACAGTCATATTGATCAGCTTGACGGCTTGTAACAAACGCTGTTAGGGCAAAGTAAGCTCCTAGTTTAGATAATCACAGGGGAAAGTGAATGCAAACAGTTGAGGCGCTCTGTTTCCCACACCTCGGATCGGATATGAAGAGAATGCGGCATGACTTTCTCTGACGTATAACGGGTACAACTCTTAAGGCCAGGACTCGGCTTAATCTGCGCCAGCGAAAACGTCCCTTAAAGAATAATAACTTTGTTTGTTTCCGGCCTTGCTCCACACTAATTGGGGTCAATGACCCCATGAATATCAAGACCAACCATTGACCTCATTTAATCAAGGAAAATTTCAACAGTGCTGATGTGGCCATCACAGGGTATTAAGGTCAATCTTTTAGTTTGGGGAATAACGAGGGGTCATGTTACTGTGTTTTGCTGAATTGTGCTATAATCTTAAAATAGACTTGTTCAGTTCAACCCCATGCCACTCCAACCATAATTAGCAAAAGAGACTGAAAACCAAATAATAACTTTTTTGTTTTTTTCATCGTCCCAGTTATCTTATGTTATCTATTCTGTTTTGCGGGCTCATGACTGAACGAGACACTGTTGATAAGAAATATTTGAACAGAATTCAGCCATCGACATTGTTTGTCTACGCCTTTCATTTTATTTTTATAAGAAGCAAGGAGGGAATGTATCTGTTAAGCACAGCCCTGTGCTTATGCCTGATACGGAATTCAATGACTGTCTTGCACCCTTAAATTGTCAATTAACATTAAAATGTGCCTGTGTCATAAGGCTGGGAACAAAGAGGAAGAACACAAAGGCAAACACTTTGTCTCTAAAATTAAAGCTCCAAATGCTCCAATTGTATTTAGCGCCAACCGAGACCAAAACTAGAATTCTGTTTCCTCGCCTTTTGTCTTAGCCAGGTACATACTACCAGCCAGATGCAAAATGCAATCTTGTGTGCTTTCAACACAAACCCCAAATCACTTAATCTGTTTAAGATTGGAAAAAGTACTGCGAGTATTCCAGCCCTCCGACCCCCATCAAACCCCCCGCTAAATTTAGTTTCTAGGGTAGAAGAATAGCTTGCTAGCTATGCCACAGTCAGGTTATTGTGTTCTTCATTTTCTTTGTGAATGAAAAAGTATTGAGCGATCTGAACCACGTTACACGTGTCCTGCTTTCATTTTGGATTGGCTGACAGCTTGGTGGTGCAGTGTGATATGTGTCTGTCAACTGTGATTCCCTACCTTATATCATGGTAATCACATCACGCCGGGCCTCAAGGTATATGAAGGTGGAAAACCAACTTCAGACTAGTGTCACATCAGTTATAATATGGGAAAGGCCAGGTGATATCAAGATTTATGATCGATATTTATCACTGCCCTTTGTCAAATGCTTGTTACTAGTCACTTACAATGAAGACATGATGCCATTTTAATGAAAACATCCCGGTGTAATACTTTTCAAACGTCGAAGTCACTTTATGAGTATTGATGACGTCTAATAGCAAAGCATATGTGGTGTTATAACGTATCCAAACAAATACCTGATTCCACGGCCGTGACAGTGATGTTGTGCCAGCCAGCCGTCTCTCTGTCCAGAACCTTGCCCAGGGTGATGGCACCCGACACCGGATCAATGTGGAAGATCTGTTCCTTGTCAGTACTTGGGTCAATAGAGAACCTGAGACGAAAGAGAGCAAGAAAAAAAAAGTACAAAGAGTACATTATTGAACGGCTAAGGTTTTTAGCCTGAGCATCTGCCGGGGTTTTAGGGTGGCTGCGCTAACACTGTGGCTCTGGGGATATTGCCTGTTGCAGTTGACATCAGGTTATGGATGTGCACCAGCCTTTCGGAAAGCTAGTAAGCTGTGAGCAAAAATTAAAAGAATGTGGGAAATAATTATGCATGTAGCCGTTGTATCGGCAAACTGTCACTGGCGGTTTCCCTATCGGACCCACAGTGTGTCCCCAAACGGGTCTGCAGATCCGGCCAGAGGGAAATGAAAAACTGAAATACATATTTCATGCTGCACTCCAACGTCCTTGTGGTCGGCCAGACGAAAGCCCATTCGGTGAGCCCTAATCTTTCTCTTTCTACTGGGTTCTGTGCGGACAGAAAGATTTCAGTAGGATATAACGAGGGTCATCGGTCCTTTTCTGAGTTTTTCACAAGAAGCTCATCAAAGGGATCACTCGGGTCTTTGTACAAGTCATATGAGGTTGATAAAAGGCCTGCAATGATGGCAGCCTCTTGTAGTCCAGGTGGAGAAAAGCACAGTACAAACCGTTATGTTATTCCATGTAACATTAGAGGTTGCTTTCTCTCAGTTGCTGCAATGTTTATACTGATCTCACTAAATTAGTGAAAAGGTTTGCTCACCTTGCCAGGACCTCAGCAAAATACGTTATTCAATAATTGCGTGAATGAATAATTATGCATGACAGAATGCTAAGGCAATGATATTTTCTGCTCTCTGAAACTTGTGGTAAATGAAAAAGGGCGTAGACATCTTATAGCCTTTGTATCCTCACAGAAATATATCGCTGGAGTACACCATTCCAGAAATCCTGGCGGTGACACTAAGATAAAGAACTAAATTGTTTTGATACACCACCACCCAAACGCTTCTGCTTCAAGACTCCTCCGCATCTCAACCTGGCTGATAACCACAGGAACAAACACACATTTTCTCGTCCTCACAATGTCCAGCTATTGTTTCCGGGGCCTGTGTTCATCCCTCCGGACCCTTTGCCCTCATGGTGTGGCGAGTGTCGTGCCCGCTAGCCCCGGCCAACGCGTACCGATGCCCGGCTGGTGCAGCACAGTGACAGCAGCGGTGGGAGGGAGGGGGAGACGGATGGGCCCTTGGGCAAAGGGAGCCCGGGTGGGTTTCGTCCAATGGAGATGATTAAAGTGGTACCGATGGGCCTGGCCCCGCGCCAGGGACCCCTCCAGCCCGTTGGCTCTCGCCTGCCAACACGCAGGCAGCACCGCTACAGGTTTGTACTTTATTACACCTGGAGCACTTTCAGTCTCATGCATTTTTAATAGAGGTAATTTGCACAGCCCGTGTGCGAGTTGGCGTGCGCGACTCCCCTGTTCGCCACGCTCGCCTCCTTTTAGTCATTCCTCCTCCGAAGAGCGATGAGGTTTGGGGTCTCCGGGTGCAAAATAATAGAATTCTGCTCATGAACGGGGATCTGAGCAAATGTGAAGTTGTGTGAGATACTGACAAGCCCCTCCAGCGTGGTCATCAGTCAGTGCCGGGTATCCTCATGATAATATGGTCCCAGCATCGTAAGCTTGAACCAAAACGATGTTCTCATGATTCATATTGTTGTGCTGTAGATCGGCATGTTGTGTTCATCACCATGGCTTCAGTCCTAGGCTCCGTGTACGACCGTCGGCGCCAACCAGGGGCGGCTGCTTGTGATCCAGTACCTTTTTAAACTGTATTCACGTGTGACGATTTTACAGTGGAGATCATAATTTTTTTCTTTTTTCTAAAAAGTAATATGCGGTTGTTATTCAGGGGCCTGGTACGACATGATTATATAAACAATTTGAAAAAGTTTAGAAAATGTTAGATTGGTTAAATGAAGGATCTGTTTTTAACTTAACATTATAAATAATCTTACCCCAACAAGTTTGTATAGTCCTATGTCCACCTGCCAATGTCCACCTGCCAATGTCCACCTGCCAATGTCTACCTGCCAATGTCTACCTGCCAATGTCTACCTGCCAATGTCTACCTGCCAATGTCTACCTGCCAATGTCTACCTGCCAATGTCTTAGCCTGCGTCTACCAGCCTATGTCTACCTGCCTATGTCCACTGCCTATGTCCACCTACCAATGTCTACCTGCCAATGTCTACCTGCCAATGTCTACCTGCCAATGTCTACCTGCCAATGTCTACCTGCCAATGTCTACCTGCCAATGTCTACCTGCCAATGTCTACCTGCCAATGTCTACCTGCCAATGTCTACCTGCCAATGTCTAGTCATTTGTCTACACGCGAGTAATAAAAATAATACATTTTATTTGGGGGATGGCTTTCAAAACACTAAAGAACATCTTACATAAAAACTGGCCTACATAAGTGAGTTAGCCAACATTGCAAGCAAAAATATAAGTCTAAAATCAGGGTACAAATCAAAGAAGAGTGTTTTATTTGAGTGTTTTAAGTGTTTAGAGTCTTAAGATATAGCATAAGTGGAAAAAAAGTGGATTTGAAGGAGAGAGTGCTGTCCAGGGTAAAACTGAGGCTTTTAACTTTGGAAGTCAATGGTGATGATGAGGTTTTGCTGTTTGAAGAGTATGGTTTCAGAGCCTATAACAATGACCTCTGTCTTGTTGCTGTTGAGTTTAAGGAAGCTCATGCTCATCCTGCTCTGGATATTTTGAAGGCAGTTGATGGAGGAGATGGGAGGGAGGAGGCAGGTTTGGAGAACAGGTAGAGCTCTGTGTCATCAAAATAACAGTGAGTTATGTAAGGTTGTGTTGTCGCCTGAGGTATATAATATAAAGGATGGGTCTGATCACTGACCCTTGGGGGACACCTTGAGTGACAGCTGCACACTGTGATCTAGGATTGTTGATGTGGACATATTGCTGACAGTCAGTGAAGTAAGAGAACCAGGAGAAAGCAACACCCATGACACCAACACCAGCCATATGATGTGAATTGGAATTCAAAGCTTCACTCGGGTCTAGGAAAACGAGGATGGATAGTATGCCAAAGTCTGCAGTGCAGAGGAGGTTGTTGGGGATTTTGGCAAGGGCTATTTCAGTGTCATTTGAACGGAAACCAGACTGGAATGGTTCATGGAGGTTATTGGAATTGAGACGGTTTCGCAGTTTAGCGGCCCCCGCCCTCTCCGAGGTTTGAGAGAAAGGGCCCGTTGGAGATGGGTGGGTAGTTGTTCAGGTCATCGGGGTCGGCGAGTAAGAGGTGAGATGGAAGGGAGGCATGCTTTAACAGGAGTGGTGGGCACGAGGTCAAGTTGGCATGTGGATGACTTTTGAATTGCAGACAGGTTCTATAACAGGGACTTCAGTGGCTGGTATGAAGTCAGAGAGGCAGATGGTCCTGACGGGTTTTTATCCAAGAAAGATTGTCAGAGAAGGCACGGGTAGTAAGTGGGTGTAGATGGATGTTGAACACTTTAGTGTTGAAGAATGTAAGGATCTTGTTGGATTGTTCGGGGGAGGGGTCAGTTAGAGGTTGACAGAGGGCAGTGGAACACGGTTGACTGTGGAGAAGAGGACTTTCCAGAGTGGATGATGTGAGAGTAGAAGGATGTTTTAACAGCTGAGAGGAGATTTTTATAGTTGATAAGGTGACCTCTGTATGCTTGGGAGTGGATTTCAAAACCAGCTCTTTTGTATAAGCGTTTGAGTTGCCGTCCAGTGGCTTTAAACTGACGTAGCTCGGGGTGTATCAAGGTGCAGTGTGACATGGCTTGGGGGTGTATCAAGGTGCAGTGTGACGTAGCTCGGGGGTGTATCAAGGAGCAGTGTGACGTAGCTCGGGGGTGTATCAAGGAGCAGTGTGACGTAGCTTGGGGGTGTATCAAGGAGCAGTGTGACGTAGCTCGGGGCTGTATCAAGGAGCAGTGTTACATGGCTCGGGGGTGTATCAAGGAGCAGTGTGACGTAGCTCGGAGGTGTATCAAGGAGCAGTGCGACGTGGCTCGGGGGTGTATCAAGGAGCAGTGTGACGTAGCTCGGAGGTGTATCAAGGAGCAATTGTCACAAAGTGGTTTTACAGACACCCAGCCTGCAAAATGATGTAGACATCTATCCATTTCTTTCATATTACTGAACCTTCTATTAAGATATTTCCATGCAGACAAGAGTATATTATAATATTTTATTATATACAAATACTTGTGATTTTTTTTTATAATTGTTTTGTTGAACTCAGTATTTAAGTTTGGATTCCGTAATTGCCTGTAGACAAAATCACACCAATACTGTGTGCAATGCTGGATAATGTACTTACTCCAAAACACTTAAAGCTAATTCCACCAGCAAAAGTTGTCTCTACTAAATAAAAAAGTCTGGGGATGCAATATATATGCAAGCAAAATATTTCAGATTTTATGAAAATCTTTTTTATTGTTATTACAAATATTTCCCAACATGAAACCTAACAAAGTAAAGATCTTAGTAAAAGAAACCTATTTGTATGTTGCTAAAGCAAAACTGATCTTGAATTTCATAACAGCACTTTATCCATGCTGCAACATTTGAAGAGGAGGCATCCATTCATAGAGGAATGAATCAAACATGCCGGGGTCAGGTATACAGCTCTGGAAAAACGGCAACTGGTTTTCTTCTCTCCAAAAAAAAGTTGAAAAGGAACATTCTGAGAGAGGAACAGAAGGGTTTGATTCAAGAAACCACAGCAAATTAAACCCTTCTGTTCCTCACTCAAAACTTTCCTTTTTAACTTCTTCATCCCTTGCGATGTGTGACAAGGAATGACTGTATGAGGATCAGGCAGAATTTTACTTTCATCCAACACATTGAATACTCATTACTGATGACCCTAGACACTATTGCAACACATTTTATTTTGCAGGCTTATCCTGCCCTGGCTGCGGGCCCCTGGCCATTTCAAGGCATGCCGGCTAGAGAGGCCTCTAGCCCTCTCTATGCCATTGTGGGCTCCCCAGTCAGAGCAGATGCATTCAGTTGACTCTGATTGGGGAGCCTACTTAGGCTATGCTACAGCCACACTCGTTGTGGTTTATTGTTTGTTGTGCTTGTCTCAACAGCGTCACGGTTTGTCTCTGTTTTGATTCATTTTCAAGTGAATACGCTACACGTTATTTGTACTTCGTTTAATGTTTGTATCAAACCTTTCATTTCCGTTTACAGTCCGTGTAGAGTTTGTTTGTTTGTTTGTTTTTGGATTAAATATCAGCTTTTCATTTAAAAATGTCTGCGTTTGGTTCGACTCCACACCACGACCGTGACATCCACAGTAGTACTGAACTGGGCATTCAAATTAAAAGCAGTCACTGTTCTCTAAACCAACAGTCCCCATACCTGACAGGTGCGTTCTCCATGTCCGGGTCCTTCGCCGTCACCGTGCCGACCAGGGCCCCGAGCCTGGCGTCTTCCTGGACCTCCATAGTTGCCCCGTCGGCGGGTTGGAAAACCGGCGGTTCGTCCGTGTCGGTTACACTGACCCGCACGATGGTCTGGTCACGAAACGAGCCCAGCTCCAGAAAGCGGGGGTCCACGTGCTTGTTGACCGCCTCCACCACCACGTTGTGGATGCGCTTGCCCTCGAAGTCCAGGGGCTGAGTAGAGAACAGAGGGCTTATTGCTAAACCCACCTCATACAGCAGCGCCATGAGTAAACCTGGTGATCTTTCTTGGTTTTTAGAAGCTTCGGTTCCAGAAACTCAAATGGACTCTGATTAGAAGGAGAGAATGACAAGGAGAAAAATCTCCAAGCGTGTTTAAGCATAAGGAACCTGTCAAAGCAGAACTTGAGCAATCTTTAAGTTTTCAGAAACCATAGCAACAAATGCTCTGAACCAACCATGCGACCTACTAGTTTAAGTGGATCCTATCCAGTCCCATGGAATCAACACAGAGCTTATTCACCAGCCAGCGTTTGTTCTTCTTTTGCACTATGCACTATGGCCTGTCCTTCTACCTGGATTGTGAGCCATGCATTACAATTTACTGGACTTTGTAATGAAATCATTTAGATCATTCAGAATATAATGTGTCCAATTATACAATTGCGATTGTACAAGTAGGCATATTGCATACAGGAATAGTAATTTGTTGAATTCATAAAGTGCTTGCATGACGACACCTATTCTTTTGTTGTATTGCTACAGGGGCAGAACAATAAGCCTTGAGGTATAAAGAAGCATGCAGAATAGGTGGTTAGGAAGGAGCCTGAAGGGGGATTAGGATTACAGGATACAATGTTCTCTCTAATGTTGGTGATTTTATTCTGGAATAATTCAGGAAATGTATTGGTGGTTGCATTGGGAGGCCAGAGTCTGTAGGATGGAGGAGGCGACTGACGATGTTAAATAATGTCCTGGGGTAATCTCACCTCTCCTTGATCTGCTTTTAGAGCTTGATAATAACAACTCTGGTAGTAGACCGTTAAGCCAGTGTTTCTCCACCAGCCGTGGGTCCTCATGCGGTGCAGCTCCTCTGTGAACCACGGGGGAAGACCGTTGGAATGATACTAGATGGGATTGGTTTTAGGGGCAAGGACGCTTGAGGTGTTACTCAATGTGGCGTTGTACAGGTCAACCATCAGACAACAGTCAGACAGGCAGGTAGTAGCGCAGGCATGTGCTATGTTCTGTCCATCATTTGTTAGGATGACTATATGTAGCCGGGAACTACTGTAGTTATTGCACCACGTTTCGTTTTAGTTAATCAGTATTATAACAAAAAATGATTTTACAGCGTCCAACCCAGGGGTAAAAAACGAAGACCCATAAAGCAATGCATTTTTTGAGTATTTGGGAGTGTTTAGGCCTAGACGATAATACAATTTTATGTGATTTGTTGTTACACATGAAACTTAAGCAATAATAAAGAACAGTTATGCACATGAATTACGGACATGAAAATAAGTTTTCACTATGCATACGTGAAGAGAGAAGAGACTTTTAAATTGAAATCAAGCATTTTGCTTATTTACGGTTTCCCTGATTTCCACTTACGTTTCAAGTATTACTTAGGAATTTTTTTATTATTATATCATTTTCTGCATGGACTTTCTTACGATCCCAGAAATTCTGATTTACATGGGCTACATTTAGATGTGGCCAGTTATTGTGGTAATTTATGGACTGACATTGTATGTATATTAAGATAAATTAAGGGATTTTCCACCTTGCATTGAGGTAACTCCAAATAAAAAACAGTCCAACGTTTGCAATAAAACACAGTATGTTTTCAACATAATGCACTGCTTTTTAAACAGAAAAGTGCGCAATAACTACTGAGGACTTTGCAAATACTCGCAACAATTATTTTAACCGTTTGACAACCCTAATACTAACCTAACCCCCAATATAGGTTTGATCTACCCTGGGAAATCATTACCCCAAACACGAAATAGCTTAACGACAGATCTAGCTATGACCATGTAGCTTCCCATGTTAAGCCTCCAGCATCCCCATTTGCTATCAACTTCAGATGAGTGGTGTTGTCACGTCTCGGAGTGACTCACGCCACAAGACCCTATCTAAAACCTTGGCATCACTGAGCATGCCCAGCAATGTCACATCCTGGAGGGACTCATGCCACAAGACCCTATCTTAACCCTTGGCATCACTGAGCATGCCCAGCAATGTCACATCCTGGAGGGACTCACGCCACGAGACCCTATCTTAACGCTTGGCATCACTGAGCATGCCCAGCAATGTCACATCCTGGAGGGACTCACGCCACGAGACACTATCTTAACCCTTGGCATCACTGAGCATGCCCAGCAATGTCACATCCTGGAGGGACTCACGCCACGAGACACTATCTTAACGCTTGGCATCACTGAGCATGCCCAGCAATGTCACATCCTGGAGGGACTCACGCCACGAGACCCTATCTTAACCCTTGGCATCACTGAGCATGCCCAGCAATGTCACATCCTGGAGGGACTCACGCCACAAGACCCTATCTTAACCCTTGGCATCACTGAGCATGCCCAGCAATGTCACGTCCTGGAGTGACTCACGCCACAAGACCCTATCTTAACCCTTGGCATGACTGAGCATGCCCAGCAATGTCACATCCTGGAGGGACTCACGCCACAAGACCCTATCTTAACCCTTGGCACTCTCGTCTTCAACAGCACAGTTCAGTGCCGTAGAATGAATTGCATCGATGCCTTTCACTATGTATATTCAAACGTAAGATAAGGCCACTCTGTGAATCCGGACTTTGATTAGATACTAACCACAGATGAAGGGTCTGGTTAGCCTCCCAAACGTCCTAACTTAACCTGCGTCACACTCCCACCTTCTTGACGGTGATGACGGCCTCCTGTGTGCTGCCGTCGGCGGTGACTTTGAAGAGCTCCCCACCCTCCTCGTCCTTGATCAGGTAGCTCATGTCCGTGTTCTCCCCCATGTCAGCGTCCGTGGCGATCACCCTCCCCACCGGCGTCCCCACGGCCGCCCCCTCGGACACCGAGAACTGGTACATCTCTGAGGTGGTGGTGGCGGGGGGGGAGAGAGGGAAAGAAAGAAATAAACGGGGGAGGATGAGTCGTGGGAGTTGGAGAAGGGAGAGGAGGAGATTGGGAAGATAGGAGGATAAAGAAGAAAACCAAATGAGAGGTATAGTTGAGGTATATTAGATAAAGAACGGAGAGAAATGCATTCAATACACAACCCCTCCATTGTTGTACTTTATATGATCATTGTTTTCAGTGCCAAGAAGATTCAGCAGAAAGGGAATTCACCCAGAGTCTTCATCCTCCAGTGGCAACGACGTGGTCCATCATGCATCACCCAGACCCAACGCTTGACCATTAATTGGCAGTCATGAATCTTCTTAAGTAATGCACCGGATCTTTGGCTCAGGTTAGACGACCACGGCATTATGCATTCATGTTAACCACTTCTGAGATGCTGACCCACGGGTGATATTGGCAGGGCTTTGGAGTACACTGTCACTTCGTATTAATGGTTTTAAGATAACTCTTTGAAACAGCTTCCTGTACCATGTCTTTAGAAGGCTTTCTAAAACAATACTATTGTAGACCCACGGAACCTCAATTTGTAAGATCATAGTGAATTCCATTTTAATTCAGTCTATAAAAAAGACATCTTAAAAAATTAAAAAAAGCTAACTTTTAACGAGTTAAAATAACTGAGCGCAATTAACGCAGCACCTTTTTTTTGCATGAATCACACACACACGACAGCCTCGGTTTTAACCACTTACTGTTGCGACAGATTTTGTCAGTTAGTGATGGGAAGTTCGAATCTACTGACTAGGATCTTTGAATCTTAATCAGCAAAATGAAATAATATTTGTTCAGTTGCATACTGTAACTCTATGGAATTGAGCAAGGTGAGCACTAATGATTTGATCGTAAGAAAATAAATAAGTAACTCAAATATTTTTAGAACCCATAAAATAAAAGCAAGGTTAACGACAAATATTCTATGTTATACAAAACGTGGTAAAAGTGTATGCTTAAAACAATAAGTTGATTTTCGCATTCAATCATTACATTTCTGACATCAGCATATTTAGAAATTAAAGTTAACATGAGTTAACTAAACACAGAGTTCACTGATGGTTCATATAGCCAGAATTCAACTTTTATTTCGTTATTTTGGCCACAGATCAACAAGTAAGAAAATGTCAAATAAAATGTTCTAAATTACTCACGTGTACAAAACTCTCTCGTTGTTAGGTGCAGACCAAATAATATTTGCCCCCTCCATTGCAACATTTCTCACATGCTTCTCTAGATGAGATTGTACTTTCACCATTCTTTAATCGGGCTGGTGTTGCAGTCTGCAGAGTGCTTCCCAGGCCTGCCATAGAAGACAGCAACTCCTTTGGAGATGCCAAAGGGTTCTGGGGGGCCAAAGTAGTTTGGGCCTCTTTTGGACTCATATACAGCCGTATTCTCTCTTTTCCTTGTCTAATATTATACTACCCTTAATTGGTTCCTTTGAAGAACCTTATTCCAGATTTGCCTTGTATGTTCCTTTCATAGTGGTTTTTGTTAGGAGTTGTACTAAGTTGGTTAGTACTAAGTTGGTTAGTACAACTCCTAACAAAAACCACTATGAAAAGGAACATACCTTGGAACTTCCGAGAGACATTTGTATCCTGAAATCATGTGAAGTACGTTGATCGTACACAAATTAACTCTATTAAACAATACCTTTGACTACATAGACAATTGGTTGCACCACATTTAATTAACTGAACACTTAGGAATTATTGAATACATATGAATTATTTTCTGTTGTGTATTTGAAATTAATATAGAACTATTTTATTTTTCAGGTGACAGATTTTCTTTTCAATGTGATCTGTGTTAAAGACTCAGGATTTGACATAAAAATGTGGGTCCTTGTTGTGCTATACCACATATTGTTTTGTGTTATTTGTTTTCTCAGTCCTAACAGCTCAACCCGCTCAGTGCTTGGACATTCTTGTGGTTACTTCAATGAAGAAGTAACATCTGCATCCACTGTCATATGGAGCATATGCATTTCATGAAACATGGTTTTGAAAAGACATGATGAAATAGCAGCCTGTGGGCTTCTGCACACCGATGCAGTTTAGTGTGCAAGAGTAGAACTATACTAATGAGGAAGCTCCCTTTCCTCCGCAGTTTATTTCCTCATGTCTTGGCGGAGGTCAGGAAAGGTACATTTGTGAATAAAATATTCATGCCACAGGAATATTAAAGTTGATTGGTCAATTATGTTGTATTTTCCTTCTGAAAGAAATGTCTTCTTTAATTACACTTTTATTATTCCAAAAATCTTCCACAATGTCTACCAGAGCCAGAGAGTTGGATGCTTTCGAAGTCCAACAATGAGTTAGATTAATTCAACAAGCTAGACATCTATACGTGCCATTGTGTCAACAAAACAAAACAAAACAGGTTTTGGGATCTACAAGGCTATGAGCACACCTTGTTGCACATCAATGGTCCACAGTTCCCTAACTACATGTCGGTAATATGCTGCTCAGTGAGCAAAGAAAACATATATAACGTCTGGCCCAGGCTTTTATATGAATAACAATGGCCCAGTGACAAAGAGGAGGCTTCCATACAGCTTTATACAGCTCGTTTTTGGAATCGAAAGACATTTCAACGCTAGCCTGTAGATGGTATATTTTTATTTGGATAGATTACATTCTGGCAAACACACTTTTACTGGAGTGTCTGAAGTCGGTCTTTTACATATTCGTTTTAATGCTTGATGTTTGGGAGTGACACATTTTATTAAGACTTTTTTCGTTATCAAGATATAGTAACTTGGCCAATTAAATATAAAAATGTTTGCTACTGCCTTGGACTGAATTAGAATACCTTGTTCTGTTCGGAAATATTTTAAGTGCACAGCTATAATTCAACACCCCTTTTTTTTTTCCGAATCACCCCAAATAGGATGCCTCGTGAAAAAGTGCTCACATCGGGACATATGGAAATTTTGAAATCTGCTTTCAGCTGATTGCCTGACCCGGCTAAAAGGAACGTCTGACCTTTGTAGAACTATAAGTAAAATATCTAATATATTTTCCGAGTGCCTCAGGACACGCTGAAACGCCAGCGATGGGGGGTAAGTGCACCGCCAGCGTGACTCACTCTGGGGGAAGCGCGGTGGGCTGTCGTTAACGTCCGTGATCACTATTGTCACCGTGGTGGAGCCGGAGAGACCGCCCATTTGTCCTGCCATGTCCGTCGCCTTGACGACCAGCTCGTAACGATCCTGCGTCTCCCGGTCCAGATCAGCCACCGCTGTCCGAATCAGCCCTGGGAAACATATAAAAACATGTGAGTACACGCGGAGAGAGAAGGAGAGAAAGAGAAGGAGAGAGAGGAATGAATATATAGAGAGCGGGGAGACAGATGAGATAGAAAAAGAAAGAGAAATGCATATCTGGTATGTGCCACATCAGTGCTCAGCGGCCCGACACGTCCTTCCTGATCGCCAGCACCATCCAAGCACTTCATTAGAGGCACAATCACTCCGCCCACAACGGCATCACCGGCTCCCCTTGACGGGGTGTATTATGTCACAGCCGATGCTCCACGCTTATGTCATTATGCCTGAGGTGTTATAATAAGGTGCAGGGAGCCAAAGTGGAGCCGCACGTCTTTGAAGAACGAGGTTTACGAATACTGCTCCAGCCAAAAGGGCCCGTCTGTCAAAGAGGAGTGGATTTCGCTTCACATTTAGCGGAGACTCTAATCCAGGTAGATTTACCGGAGCAATTAGGGTTAAGTGCCTTTTGTCAAAGGCACAATGACAGGTTATTTTTCCTGGTTAAAAATAAATAAAGACTAATAATCTCAAGAATTCTAATCTGTTGAGCATTTTGTTATGACACCTCAACTATGCCATTGGAACACTTCAAGGGAGACACTGCTGTGCTCAGCCAGGCTCATAGTTCTACAGAAGCAAGAATTAGACCGTCTACAGTTGGATGTGTACTAGCCTGGGAAAAAGAAGAGTTCTAAACCTTTCATTTGATGCGAGACGGAAATAACTTGTGTCATTGTGCTCTAGCGGCCCCCTGTGGGGATTTAGGCATCTGCAAGCTTAGTTGTGGTTGTTGGCCAGGGGATGTTCACCTCCAGTGTGTGTGTGTGTGTGTGTGCCGGAACAAATAACTTCCCAGTTGCGCAGGTTTGATAAGAGTGGCTGGGCAACATTTGCGTCAGCGGTAACACGGCCAAAATTCCTCAATAGACATTGCAAAATTAGAAGGAAAGAAAAAGTGGACAAATAAAAAAAAAATACAAAAAAGAAAGGACTTTAAATTGTCTCTGAATCACTTAATGATAATGTGTATCTGTCTCAATAATACGCACACATCTGTGGACAGTGTGATCGGTGCAAGGACGGAAAACCCTGAGGTCAGGTCACCGTAACCAATTACTAATGCGGCCGTTCTAAGACCACGGCAGGGTAATAACAAACACCAGGCTCACTGTAGTCCCAGGGCACCGTCAAGTGTTTTGGTCGCATGTAAAATGTCAACATACCACATCACACAGCCTGAACTCTTTTTCACTTGTTAAAACCCCTCAGAGCATGTTTGAACCGAATCAAGCTATAAGAAAAGCATGACCGGTGTTGGTTTTCCGGTGTAATTTCTACCAGTTTATGTTTTCACACCGACCCCAAGACTCAAAATGATACACTAAACGGGACAGGTAATATACAGACGGGGTCAAACAGCGGGAGCAGCGCACTTCAGAGTAATATAATCACGTTCCCTGTTGGGACATCCGCATCAAATCCCATGGCTGCCTCGCCTGGGTTGATGGCATCTCTCCCAGTCCTTTGGATTGCGCTACATTCTGCTTAGGCACACAACTTAGAGATTCCCCTCACACAACCCAGCTTCAGGCACCGTTTGGCTGTGTACAATGCATGCCGTTGCAGGAAATGGAGGCTCAAAATACTGCTTTTAAGAACCAGCGGCATCAGAAATGTAGCTCTTCGCATCAGCTCTGCCTTCAACTCATTTGAACATTCCTTTACCACTGACGTTTGCAATGTACTACGAATGGATGCCATTCGTAAAAAATCTGCACGTTGACGCTGAACACCTGAGCTCTTTGTAACTGGCTGGGAGTGACGGCGCCTCTCGACGGTCCAGAAGTCAACGCGTTTCATGACGGGGTATAAAGTGCCGAACTTGAGGAGTTTTTGAATCTTTACAAGAACAAACGTGTTGAATAAAATGCGAAGGAATCTGTAGACTTTTAGCATAATGAGACGCTTACTTGAACGTCACTATTAAACACTAGAAGTTCAAATGCATTCCAATTGAACAGCGTTCCTTAAGGGACCCGCTCAGGCAACCGAACACATTCTGACCGGGAATCCAGAAGGAGAAGGCCAAAACCCCTGAGTGACTGGGATCACATCAATTAGGTGCACATCAGTTCCCTGGCCTTGATGACCTCCCCCACCTGGACCTCTCGGACAGGTTCATGTACATACAGTAGGAAGGGGGAGATGGGTACGGGTACCCTCCGAGAGACTCCAGGCCAGCGCCGATGAGGCAGGGCCATTTATCATCCAGGCACAGGGGCAAACCGAATCAAAGTGTGGAGACCGAAAAAGGAATCATTAAAAGTTTAGTGCTTCTCCCAGGGGGACATTTGCAGGCAACACAAACCTCAGGATATGCCTGAGAGACAATGGCTCAAGCCTACGTACAAGTCCTTAGACCATGGGGGAATTCACCCAAATGTGCTGACTGGGAGTGAAAATTAGCGAATGAAGTTACTGCAGTTCACTGTAACACTTTAGACATTTAATAATTACCTTTTTCACTTAACGTGTCTCCTTAGATGCTGGGGAAATATACTTTGAGTACACAATACGAGGTATGTTATCAGTAATGTATCAATCCTCTGTTTTCTGAACTTCATTTATTTTTAACAAGTGTGGGGATTATACGTTACCACATATATATGAGTGCCATAATTTGTTTTCAAGTACACATAACTAATATGAACTACTAGATTAAAACATTCAACATTCTGTCAGGTCAGCCCAGGAGTCTAATCTCACCTGTCTGTCGGTCCACAGTGAAGAACCTCTCCCCATCCAGGACGCTGTACACAACCCTGGCACTGCTTCCGTAGGTTGGGTCATCTGCGTCCGATGCAGTGACCTTCATCACTGAGGTTCCTGGGGGAGAATTGTATGTCAGAACAGCCCGAAAAGGGAGAGACTGACAGACAGGGGACAGGGGAGAGACCGACAGACATGTGGACTGGGGAAAGACAGACATATAGGCAGACTGGAGAGGGACAGACAGACAGGGGACAGGGGAGAGACAGACAGACATGTGGACTAGGGAGAAACAGACAGACAGGTGTACTGGGGAAAGACAGACAGACCGGTGGACTAGGGAGAAACAGACAGACAGGTGTACTGGGGAAAGACAGACAGACCGGTGGACTAGGGAGAGACAGACAGACAGGTGTACTGGGGAAAGACAGACAGAC
>JACXGK010001755.1:0-63973 GCA_016801125.1 Novumbra hubbsi
CGTGAGCCGTTGAGACAAGCAACAAACAATCAACCACACCGGGTGTGGCTGTAAAACTAACCTAAGTAGGCTCCCCAATCAGAGTCAACTGATTGCAGCTGCTCTGACTGGGGAGCCCACAACGGCATAAAGAGGGCTAGAGGCCTCACAAAAAGTCTTGCCCTGAAATGGCCAGGGGCTCGCAGCCAGGGCATGACAGGGCTAATCCTGACAACTCTTAACTAAGGGTGGGGAGGCACAGAACTCTCACAAATGTTATATTTTAGCCCAGCAGCCCATTACAGAATCGTAATTGATATCGGAGAGCAATCTACAATATAGTCAACATATTACAGTGTTTCGCCAAGTAGTTATCCACATGTAGTGAATGACAGGAGCTATAGAGGCAATGTGGATTGGCATCTTTGGGTTGGCTGTCCGGTGTGTAATATCACCATGTCACAAATGCTTTCCATCATGTCAAGGGCACTGACAACCCTGTGTCGGAAAAGTAGGGGCAACAGTCTGTTTCCAAATATAGCAAAATACTTTTGTATTTATCAGTTGCTTGTCATGGCTTTCAAGGAGGCCAGATGGGACTGGGACTTCGGGCCAATCAACAATGCTCTGTAAGTAGGAGGGCAGTCAAGCGTAGAGGTATTTCAGATAACCAGCCTCTCAACTTGGCGCCACATCACCACACAGCATTCATCTATTCAAGCAGGTTAGTACTGAACAGGCTTTACCAAGGGGGCCTGTCTTGGTTATTACACTGACTAATAAGCTTTTAGCCTCCACTACCATTATTGGGCTCTGCTCCTTAATGAAAGCCCCTGCGTCTGCTACCCGAACGCATCAACCGTGATATACATTTGGCTGTGAATAAGTTGCTATCCATTAGTCTTGAATGCTGTAACCTACAGTAGCCTTGCTCTATTCTTCAGAATCACATCCAAAATCCAGAACGCTATGAGCAGAAATGGTCAGGGTTCATAGATTTGATGATAACTGGGTGGGTTTCATAGGACATGAAGCTAAATTGATGGTTTGTGACTCACCGGCATTCTCCTGCTGATCGGAAGGTTCCAGCAGCTTGACAAACTCAACATTGACATGGAACTCCACAGCTACAAGCAGGGCAATCTTCAGCAGCATTAGCTGGAGCTGACGAATACCTGGCAAGTACAGACAAGAATCATGAGGTCTTGCGACCATACAAGAAACTCAGCTGGCTTTTCTGGCTTATCTTAAATACGTGAAAAAGACATCCCGCAAATAAGCAAAATCTTCCTCCAATGTCGACAGCACACTTGGCTCAAACCAGGGGACTTCTGCTTTGCAACACCCACAAAAGATTCACACACAGAAGATTCGTACCGGGCAGATTATTTGAAAACTGTAAGCCATTACTGTTGAGAAAGACAATAGTTAGTATCGTAATCCCATAGTTTACTAAAATACCACCTGACATATTTGGGCTTTCTGAATAGACATACAGTCTAAATATTAATTCTAAATACTACACAAGAGAGCATCACTTTGAAATAGAAGATCTACAGTATAAATACATTGCTAAGGATTATGATTTACCACAGGCTGCAATTCAGTTAAATTGTGAATTATAATAAATGGAATGTGGGCTGAGCAAGACTCCATCTGTGGAAGGTCCTAGCAGAAACCACTAGAAGACTCCCTTTGGGGGGGGGTCTCCTTCTCCTTGTATTGTACAGGTGATCAGGACTCTCTTCCTTATTAGGAGAGCTGAGTTAGCAAAACCACCTATAGTAACATGCCCCAGCTGTCGTGCGTGAACTTTCATCAAGTTGTCTGGGCAAACAACATTCAATGATTACCTATGTCTCCTAGTCTCTATGTCTGAGTTGAAACCTTGCATTCCCTGGGCTAAATCATTGTGGCAAATAATTCTTATAGTGTACTGTACAGATGGGAAGGTATATATGTTTGGCAATGCAACATTTAGAACATGACACTACTCTGCGTTCTGATACTTGTTCCAGTATTTACGATCAAGTGTAATGCTAAAGAGTTTTTACTTGACAAAATTGACAAAAATCTCCACATTACCAAACCCTGATTATAACCAAGGTTTGCTGCTGCTATGTTCACCCCACATGTAATAATACTCACTGATGTGGTCTATGGCTCCTGCACAAAATTTGCCATAGAACTTCTTGGCCCCGAGGCCCCTGAGGTCATGGATGGTGTAGGGCCATAGGTGTAGAACGTTGTTCCTGGAGAAGGTGTCCCTCTTCTCAATGACCACCACCTTGGCCCCCAGCAGAGCCAGTTCAATAGCCGTCCGCAAACCACAAGGACCTCCCCCGATGATCAGGCACTGCGAGGATTTAAAAGATCATCAACAGCCAAATTATATTTATAAAACAGAAAATCATTGTATACATTCATCACTATCACTATGAATGATACGTACAGAAAATAACTGTTATTTAATAATAGTTTTAACCTGTAGACATGTGAAAGTATGAGTGTTGTTGAGTAAACAGACAGAGGCTGGTGATGGTATGTTAGGAGAGCATGTATCATTACCTCAGCTGTGGATGATTACAGTGTAGTCATATCAAAGGGATGATTCATATGTTTTGCCTCACTTAAATATGCATGAGGACATTCTTTTGGTTTACGGAATCCGTCAAAGATTGGTGGTGCCAACACAACTGTCAACACACAAACACGCACAGACAGACACACTTACACAAACACACACTGACAGACACACTTACACAAACACACACAGACAGACACACTTACACAAAAACGCACTGACAGACACACTTACACAAACACGCACAGACAGACACACTTACACAAACACGCACAGACAGACACACTTACACAAACACACACTGACAGACACACTTACACAAACACACACAGACAGACACACTTACACAAACACGCACAGACAGACACACTTACAAAAACACGACCAGACATTGACACACTTACACAAAATCACACACCCATAGAAACATTTACACATATGCAGGGGCTTGGAATGAGTTTAAGATAGGGTTAGATGTTAATGTGATATTTCTTACGTTGTTCTAATTATTGGGGCATAGGCAAACTAAAACTGCTCCTACACACAAACACTAAGGGTACACACACTGTACACACACACATTTATTAAGATCTGTAACTGTCTTTTCATTATTTAACAATTAAATACAATAAACTGAACATAGATTCAGGGTGTGTTGAATGCTCATTTCATTATATGCAGAAGAAGTACAGTCAATGACATTGGCTGTCTAGTGTAATCAAACAATGTGTGTAATCAAAACAACATTTAATAATATTAGCGACAATATAATATAAAGGCAAAACAGCCTTTGAATGGTGATTCTGCTTCTTGCCAGTTCACATACATTTTTGACAAGAATGAAAGGCGTTCTCCAACATTTACACCTGGCCCTCTGTAGAAAGGCACAGTACCTGACAAGCCATGCAATGCAAACCTGTTAACAGACTGCTATAATTTAAAATGATAGAAGCACCTGTCAAACTCTGAAATCTTCTCTTCTTCACACAGAAACACCCTCTAAAAATCATGTGTATTCTACTTAGGAAGGTATAGTGGTTTGAGACAGCAATTTTAGCTAACAGATATAGACAAACCTTAACAAAGTGGTGCGCTTATTGTAACTACATATCATTGTAACTAATCAGATCCATGTTGACCATTATATTCTCGCCCAAAGGACCAGACGGACCTGAGTTCTATATCTACGGTGTTCTCAATGATGAGGGGTGTCATTTTAACAGCAGGCCTTTCAAGCCTCAGGGTTCTTACCGCGTTCGTATAGCTCTGTGCGCTGAAAGGGGTGCACTCATTCTTTTTCACTGTTTTCCGTGTTAATCGTACCCACTGCCCAGTTCACCCCATAAATGGTACCGCTGCTTCAAGTAATAAAAAGCATTAGTCATTGTATTTTATTACGCCAAGTGTGTGATTCTGCTTCTGGGAGTTATGTGGAGGTGTGGAGTGAAGGAAGGGGTGCTTAACGTGAGCCGTCTGGGAGGGTATGAGGTATTCCACACTTATCAGGTGTATTAGCAGAACCCAGATGGCTGCGTAGGGCTGGGTCTCGACAGGCCCGCGCAATCATTTTTCATCACAGGGAATGTTTTGTGGAGGGGCTATTTAACCATTGCCATAAGAAACAGACAGTCTGTCTGCATGCGCTACCTTAGAGGGGAATGAAAAAAACCAACGGAACAATGTCTTATTCACAAACACAGAACAACATCCGTTGCCTGGCAACAAAACACGATGTGTGGTGTTATCAAATAGGATAAGAACTATCAAAGCAACACTTTTTTAAGGCTGTTTCTATGGTGCTATCATAGATGAGAAATGTGTTTTGCTGGTTTCTACACAGTGCTGCGCTAATACAGGCTTCCTGAGGGCCCAGCGCGGTTCTGCTGAGTCAGATCAGCTACGTCCTGTCTCTCCTCCACCTGCGTCCTCCCCACCTCACCTTCCACCTCTCTCCCCTTCATTACTTGCACCTGGGACCTTATTAGCTGTCCTTCATATACGCGCATCAAGCAAAATGTGGGCCAACTCAAACATGGTTATCAAAATGAAAAGTTAGCATAATACTAGGCAGTTGGTACCAATTGTCTACCACAAAGGATGAACTATGACTTCATGAATAGACATGTTTGACTAAACTCTACGGCTACGTTTCGATGGATTACAGTATGTACTCTATGTCTCAGATGTCAGCTGATCGATGTTCTCAACATACTTCATTCATGCTCCCCAGCCACTTCAAAGGGCCAAGCCAGGTTAGATGGACTTGCTCCCCAGCCACTTCAAAGGGCCAAGCCAGGTTAGATGGACTGGCACCCCGCCAAACAAAGGGCCAAGCCAGGTTAGATGGACTGGCCCCCCGCCAAACAAAGGGCCAAACCAGGTTAGATGGACTGGCCCCCAGCCGAACTAAGGGCCAAGCCAGGTTAGATGGACTGGCCCCCCACCAAACAAAGGGCCAAGCCAGGTTAGATGGACTGGCCCCCCACCAAACAAAGGGCCAAGCCAGGTTAGATGGACTGGCCCCCCGCCAAACAAAGAGCCAAGCCAGGTTAGATGGACTGGCCTCCCGCCAAAAAAAGAGCCAAGCCAGGTTAGATGGACTGGCCCCCCGCCAAACAAAGAGCCAAGCCAGGTTAGATGGACTGGCCCCCCGCCAAACAAATGCCTGAGGGGAGCACATGCTTATTCTGAACACGTAATCATCCCAGTAAAACACCAAGTCAAGTAATCTTCAGGGATATCAATCTGTTCAGTTAGGAGGCATGAGCGATTGTGAATCAATATCCCTGCTTTTAGTCGGGTATGAACTAAGTGTGTAAGCCTGAGGGCGACCAGACATGATGTGACGTCTCACTAGATTAGCTTCCAACGACAGACTCAGGGTGCTCGGTCAACTGAGGCAGACCACCGGGAGCGCTGCAGCATGAATGTGCCAATGAGTTGCCCACCACCGTCTGGGTCTCCATGGGAATTAGACCAAGAGCAACACTCCTGGCGAATGATGGAAAAAAGACATGAAGGTCTGTCTTATCACACTGTCCTGAGGGTTTCATGCAGCAACATTTCTATTGAGTGAAGTGCACAGTACCAAATCATGGGCTTATGGGAAAAGGGATGTCACGGTTGTCAGGAAATAATGCATGGTATGGTAATGTTGATTAGTGATGCAGATTAGTCATGGGCCATCTAGAGGGAGATTTATGAGCAAGCCAAAGACCACCAACTACTGTGATGTTTGACTACCTGAAAATGACAGTGTTTATTTTTTTATGATAATGTAAAACAAAATAGCAACAGAGACAAACAGAGTAACGTGCTCAGCTTATTATAGAACACAACTAAATAGTTTCCATGAAATCTGGCACAGGACCTCGGCACCACCCTGGGAAACGAATTGTCTCTCTCTGCCGTTTCCCATTCCAACTCTGTTCTCCTCAACTCTCCGATAACAAGAGCTCAAAGTAACTGAACTATTATTTCAAAAATAAGCTTCTCAGATCTAATGATGAATTAGCCACCCCAAAGCCTACAGCACCTGCATTAACCAGCAACAGTAAAAGAGAATAGGAAAAGTACATTTTAAATGATGTTCATTGGATTCTGGTAATGCTAGAGCTGTATTGTATCCCATACTAAAAGAAAATTTTAAAGAAAAAAACGTCAATCATTGGCATTAGAGCCAGCTATATAATTTAATATACTGGGTTGACATCTCTGGAAGGCAAGGTGAAATATTCCCACAAACTTCCATCAAAAACCTAAAGTACACAGCACAAAACAATATGGGATCGCGTAATCATCACAGTATAACAAAGTCAATTAAACTCCAGAGATATCAATCTGTCCAGTTAGGAGAGGAGAGTCGGACAGGGCCCGAAGAAGGGCATCAACCAGCAGTGATGGTCTGGGGAGGCATGTCCTTGGAGGGTCGCACAGACCTCCATGTGCTAGCCAACCCTGACTGTTGTTAGGTACCGGGAATAAATCCTCAGACCCATCAGCAAACCTTACGCTAGTGAAAGTGGGCCCTGGGTTCCTCCTGGTACAGCCCAGCCTCACCTGGCCAGAGTGTGTAGGCAGTTCCTGGATGACGAACGAAGGAATTGATGCCATTTACTGACCCTCAAGTTCCAATTAAGAACGTCTGGGATGTTCCAGGTCTGGGACGACATCCACCAGGACACCATCCAGGACAACGTCTCATCAGGAGCATGCCCAGACATAGGTGGGTGCCATACACACTACTGAGTCACACTACGAGTTATTGTGAAGAAATTCATGCAAGTCGGAACTGCCTGTGATTTTAACTGTTTACTTAGATTTTTGGTGTGAGTTTGAATCCAGCTCTCAATTATTTGGTGATTTGGTTTTCCATTGACTGTTTTGTCAACGAATTACATAATTTAAAGTTCAGATTTTGATCTTTAATACATTGCCTTCATTGAGACCTGATGTATGATTTAGGATTTCCCTTAATTTTTTGGGGCAGTACATTATCATGATGTGACAGGAGTAAATGATCATGAGGACAGATATATACTTATACTTTCATTTTCTAGGAGAGATGTCGTACATTTTTTTTAATTATTTTATTTTAACCCAGTCATTTTAAACCAGTACCTGAGAGGCAGGGAAAGTACAGAGTTGATTTATGTTTCTGTAATTTAGTCAATATGGCCCAGGAGGCATGAAAATATAGTTCAAAGTAAATGGCCTCTTCTATTAGTTTCTTTCAACATTAGGACAGATGTCAATAAAACTCAACTGCTAAACATATGTGCTTTAATTTCTCATTATATTAATCAGTATACTTTTGGTACTCTGAAATAGCTGGACAATGTATAAAGCAGGTTGTCAAAATATATATATATATATTTCTGACCTAATAATTATGGAAGGCAGCTAACATACGCCATACATCTGTTATATTACTTTTGATTTAAAAAATATATGTGTTTAGCTCATCAGATTGGGAAAACCTAGACAAAAGGTTTTGGCATGAGAAAAAACACCATCAGATATTAACAAGGTGATTTTTTTACTTGGACCCTATCATGGCATTCTCTTAGATCAAGATGGAATGTGGTGGGTTTTATAGCCTCTGTCTGAGAGAACCAGTAAAAAAACCAGTATAAACCTTAATACAAACTGATTACAATCTGGGCATGGTTCCAACTTTATAGGAGGACCGAATGAAGAATACCCCCTCATTAGAACCACGAAAATAGTCCCACTCGCTTGCTTCTGCAGAAGATATATTGTTGGAATATGGAAGGTAAATGGTTTAAGTTTGACACCATTTATGATTAGAACAAAGAAAAATGGACAGGATGTGGTCCTTTACGGGGGTTGTCCATGCCTCTTAAGGGGGTTGTCCATGTGTTGTCATTGGTTTTTATGACCAAGAGCTGGTTATCTGGGGTTTGTTGTGGGGTGGACCTTGTGTACTGATTGTCTACTGCCTTTGACCCCCTCCTATGCATTCTGACATAAAAGGTTGTGTTAAAGATAGACTCTGGGGATTGCTTGGAGACCAGGAAGAGAACATGTAAGAACTATGTAAGGTCAACATCTTGGACTCATTCTCAAAAAGAAAGAAATCTCCCCTGACTTGAATGGCTAATCATTTGGTTGTGTATGGGCATCTACCAATTGAAAAGATTACAAACAAATTACAGTGGGTGTGTGTAGGTGTTTGTGTGAGCATGCACTTGCATGTGTGTTTGCATGTATGCAATTAACTTTAGTTCGGATGTCCAAAAGACACATACTCATCTGTTTAATGCGTATTAGCTGCAGCAAGGGTAGAAGGTACAAGGTGTTTGGACAGGTGCAGTCTATTGTGAGGACCAATACGTTGCCTTAGTAACTATGCGTCCTTTGACAGAGCAACCCTCTCCTGGGGAAAACCACGAGTAACAAAAGGAAATGCTGAGAATCAGTCCCGCCTATTAAAGTCCAGCTTGGATCCGATGCTATGGTTCGTGCACTGTTTATTGTCTTTCTTCTGTCCTCAAAGTCTTCCATGCAAAAGAGCTGTCAGTGGTTTGACAAAAAACACCAAAGGCAAACACAACTCCCCCGCAAGACACCAAGCACAATTTCCAATGCCGTGATGAGCTGTGTGTTTTCTAGTGAATGATATGGGCAATGCTATTAACATGGGCTTCTTCTACCTCCTCCAGCACAAGACAAACTCTCACAGCGAGGGAGCGATAGGGAGAGTGTCCAGGTGGGTCACTGACGTCCTGACCAACACGACGCAACACCGAAAGGGGAGAGCAAATTCTCAACCCTGGGGTGGCCCAAGGATGCTCGCTCTTTGCCTTACTCCGCTCCATATGAACGAGTGTTGTTTCCACAATGCCTCAGAGAAGCTGGCAACGTTTGCAGATGACAGCACCGATCAGTCTCATCACTACCGGCAATGAGAAGTTGCCCGGCTGGTGGCCTGGTGTATTTAATATAGCCTGAAACTTTACTGCCATTTGAAAGGTTTATTCCCCTGTGCTTTGGCCCAAGACTTTGCTCACCATTTAAAGCCCCTACAACTCAACAACTGACATCCTATCCTGCTCTGTGGCATGTATGACGACGCTGAGCAGGCCCAGTTGACCTTGATTTTGACTGGGGATGGCAAGGGGAAAGTGTTAGACATACTAGTGAATCTGGACCATGGTGCACTGAAGCTGTTCTGAGGGCTTGTGCTGGCCGAACACAATACTCAGACACTTTACGTCACTAAGACACTTTACGTCAAGTAGTGCTTAATTTTGTCACAGGTCTGTCTATTATACTGCCATTTTAAACATCCACATTACTATACCCACGTTATTAGACACTTATTGTATATAACTGCATAACCACTTTACATTGATTGTATATTTTGTCCTTACAGTTTACCTCTAAAAACAATAGACCAAGTACAATAAAGAGCAAGGCTGATTTCCTCAGTGAATAAAGGTGATTCTGACCGTGTCCGTTAGCTTACCTTGGTGCCCACACAGGCCTGGCCCTTCTTGTAATCTTTGTGGCAGGTTCTCTTGTCAAGCTTGGTCCAGAGAGCCTTGGCCTTCCACGATGTGAGCCTGGCCTTCAGGCTGCTGTAGAATGTTCCATGTTCCTGAGGGTCTAGATCCAGCTGTCTGCACAGGATATTGAAGGACTGCATGGTGCCCTTACAGGTGGAGGCCTGAATGAATGTTTCAAACGACTTCCCCGCTCGGTCCCTCTCCTCTTCAGGCTCCCCCATCTCCCCCAGCAGGAATGCGGGGTGCTAGGTTGGGCCCAACGCTCCTCTCCACCTCTCTCTCCCCCACCTGTCTCAGTGGCTACACCCACACCTTTGCCTGGCCAGCATAGGTCATGCCAAATCTGAGGAGTTAAAGAGAGATTGAAAGTCTGATGTTATCACACAGCCTTTAGATATGTGGAGTCCCTAACAGATAGCAAGGTGTAACCGAGGAGAAAAACATTCTTAAAGACTCAATTAACAAGCCAACTAGCCAATTGAACTGACAGTACATTCAAACGTTTACTAACAGATTAGGCATTCAAAAGTGAATTATTTCATACAGGAAAATTCATTAACTAATTAATCTTGCCCTAATAACGGACGTTAACTGCCATAATGACAGTTGTCATTTTCTGAACTAAAAGGAACTATCAAGTCAAACAGTTCTATTATTGTTTGCAGTGAGGAACCATCTGGCTCTTTTATGTCCTCTAGGCCTTTAGGAAACCTCAGCATTTTGAAATGACAGTAGAAACACCCAAACACAATGGGATGTGGTTAGCACTAGTTGGGAGGAAAATGACTAATTCATTCAATCACAGACAGACACAATATTAAATGAGTAGGAATAGACAGCAGTTTTGTTGTATGCCCAAGTTTTGTAGAGGTGACAGCCAGGACGCATTTTCAAAAATGATGTTAGATCATTTGTTAATTCTAAATGCTTTTTGGTAAGTACACTTTTTTTCAGCTCTCTCACTTAATTGAAGATGTTTGACAATGGCAAGCAAGCAAGTTTATTCATAAAGCACAATTCATACATCAAAGCAATCCAACATGCTTTACAAAGTAAAAGAAAAAATATGAAAATACAATAGAATAAAAAGAAAATTATAAATGTATTAATTGTTAATAGTAAATAATAAAAAAGAATAAAAATATAAAATGGGCAAGTCAATGTGATTTACAAAAAATATATACATTCTGTAGAAGATTCCAAAAGGAACCTATAAAAGCTGTATGGCTAACATCATAGTTAAGTTTAAGCGCTCAGTCATAGGCACGTGAAAAGAAACCTGTTTTTAACCTGGTTTTAAAAGTGTATACGTTTGAGGCACGTCTAAGATCCTTTGGTAGTTTATACAAATTGCTAAATGCAGTTTTGCAATGTTTAGTTTGGACTCATGGCTCTACCAACTATCTAACTCTCTATCTGAGCCCTGGACAGTTTATAATCTCCAAACATATCAGAAATGTAATCAGGGCCTAAACCATTGTTTCTCAAGTTCCTCTGTTCTCTTGTTCCAGTTTAACTTTCTAGCGGCAGCATTCTGAATGAGCTGAAACTGTTACTGTTACGTCTTTTTGGGGGGTCCAGTTAAGAGCCCGTTACAGTGGTCAACCCTCCTGGAGATACTAAAAAGTGTGTCTACTAAGAATATTGAGCTGTAGTCATTTGGTTTGAGGGCCATAAATAGTTGTGTATCATGGCTATAATAGTTAATGTTGTTGTTCTGTAGAATTTGGCCCAGATATATCACATTGAGGTTGAACAGAATCGGTCCGAGAGCTGATCCCTGGGGAATTACTCAGTTCATAGCCACCCTATCAGATTCATGATTGCTAATGGTGACAAAGTAACTCCGGCAATCTAAATAAGACCTGAACCAATTAAGGACTATCCCGGAAAGTACCACACAATTCCAGCCTGTCCAGAAGTGTATAATGATCTACAGTGTCAAATCTAAGAGATCTAATGGAACCAGAACTGTTATCCGAATCAGCATTCAGCCATATATCATTTAGAACATTTACCAGAGCCATGTCAGTACTGTGGTGAGGTTGGAAGCCTGACTGAATTGCTGAAAATTGCTGAGTTGACTGAAAACAACTTTCTCAATGATCTTGGTTATAAAAGGGAGATTTGATACAGGTCTATTACTGTTCAATATAGATGCATCCAGTGGTCTCTTTTTTCACTAAAGAAGCAAGCAAATGAATTACATTTCTCAGTCTGATGCTATCGGCTTTAAGGGGGTGCAAGCCTATCGAGCATGGCACATAGAGTGCGGGTATTGTTGATGTTCCTGTTAATTATTCCGATACAGACTGCGAGCTCTGCGTAACTCATAGTTAAAGCTAAAAAGCTTAACGTATAGATTTCCTAGAGGACAAGTATGCCAGCAATGTTAAACCAACTGTCCTCCCACTCATCACTTCCTGAGTTCTTCTATCCAGTTGCACAACATTCATGCTCACCACATACTCACTCCCTACATTTTGTAATGATATAAGTTGCCATTCGAATTTGAATCAGGCTGAGAAGATGCACTCACCATTTCAAATGCTAGCTTGTCGCCTATGCCGTAATATTCAGAGGTGATGAAGCAAAATGCTCAAACTGCTCTGCGCTTTAACCAAATGATGGTCCTGTCCAGCACCACTGCCTTCCTGCTTTGGTAACACCTGTTTGATTCAAATAGAATAAGAGCTAAATGTTGGGCACATAGCCAATAAATGATGCAGTGAATCATTTTAGTTATTTTTATTAACTGAAATAGTTATTAGAAATAGAAGTGTCATAATCCCCATAAAGTCTTGCGACTAAATATTATATTGGTGGTTTTTGCATTTCACCATTATTTTAGAGTCTTGTTAATCATTTACATCTCGTCAGGATCAGGTAAGCTACGTCTGTCAACATTTTTGCATCAGTTAACTCTACACAATTATTTTATAGCCAATATTAATAGAAGTCACCTTGTCCTGTTTATATTTACAGTTAAAAAACGCTTTTGCTCTCCATCTGAGATTTGGACAGAGCTAAAAAAAAAATCAGAAGGAGGTAACCATCCTAACCCTATCTCCAGAGTTGTGTATTTTAAGTTCCCTCTCCCATCTTGCATTTCAAAGCCATTGGCCTCCCTGTGATAATATTGATGTTGACAGGGCAAATAGATCAAAGTGAAACAGAATATTATATTTGAGGACAATCCTCTGCACCATTGAAAGGACTGCCTTGTTACATTGGTTAATCAGGCCTCACCTACAACTCCTGAATTTATTTTTGATTATGTTTACATATGTTTACTTACACATGCATGTGAGTAATCTAGCATTACCTTTATGTGGCATTTACTGGAACATTTTACAGACAGAAGATTAATAACCCAATTTCTTCTTAAACCACAGTAATACATTTGAAAATCTGCACCAAACGCAGAATAAACTGGACCTTGTATTCTGTGAGGTTAGGGAACAGTACTTTATATTGAAATCACCCTTGGAGAGTGCTGGGCTGTGTTGGGCCGGAGAAAAGGTGAAAAGCACCAGGCCTTGGCTGGGCGGACTTAATGCTTTGGTCTGAGGAGGATTCTAGTCTTTGGTTCCTCTCAACCCCCCCTGTGTAAAAATGAATGTACAAATATCAGATAATTGTATAAGAGGGATGTCTGCAATACTCAAAAAGAATGGTGACATGAGCAGTAATCCTTAATCATAAACCAGGTAGTTCCCAAGACAACCCCCACACTGTTATTTAACCCAATCCAGTAACAGGTAAATTATACTAATCAAGGATAGTGATCTGTAAATACAAGTAGAATACATTGAGCATAACAACCCCCCAAAAAGTATAGCTTTAATGACACATGTGGAGAATATGTGTGGAGAAGTTGTGGCGGAACATTACCACCTGAACTGGTGTCACCTAGCACCTCGGTTCCTCATGAACTTCTCTTCTGATAACAGGAACCAACCCAAATATCGACTGTTCCCTCTTTGAAAACATTTTTGTGGTGTTTTGGCCACAACTGTCTTGTGAATTACTCTTGGTGAAAGTTGATGAACAGCAACTGAAGAAGGTTTCAGCTAACCTTTAGTAATCCCGTAATAGTATTAGGTAGTCTTGGGTGGCATTGGGTGGGGAAGCTACGAGTGTCTAAAGCAAGTATGAGGAGACAACAAGAAAATGCAAACTGATAGACGGACCAGCGAGAAGGTTTATATTGGTTTTATCTCCAGCACATATGTAACATATCTTAAATATGGCCACTATAACTAGCTGGTGACATGAATGGAAGAATGGCATAGGCCTTCCACACATAAAAAGGCATATATATCTAAATAATAACCACACAGAAACATTTGTACTGTGCTTTTAGCCAGAGAGAAGTCAGTTCCATTGCAATTTTCAGCCACAAAGAAAAATGTGAATTTGAATTTGCTTCACTTTCCAAAAAATAAATGAAGTATAATTACATTCGAGAACAAATAAAACCAACCCTGAATGATAGACCAGCAAAACACCAAACATTAAATAGATTTTTGTCCATCGAGTCTCAGTCCATCAAAAAAAACAATAAGAAACTGGAGAATCAAAGGCAAAACATTGTGAATGCTGGGAGTTATGTGTAACATTGCTAATTACCTGAAACAACTGCCGGAAATGAGGAAGGAAGCCTTCAACCCCCCAAAAAATCAGGCCTTAAATCTCAGAGCTGAGAAACAAATCTCAGATTCCCGCAAACACTGTTGCACTTATCCAGCCCTTCGGAAATCTCTTTCATTGTGTCAATTCTGAAGAATCTGTCTGCTTTTTCAGGTAGCAGTGACAAAAAAATTGGAGCAGTCCTGAACACGCAGAAACACTTATCTAGCTGGCCTCATTAAATGTCATTCATCTACAGTGGGGGAACAGTTTGACACCGAAGCAGATGAAGAGGCAAAACAGCTGTCGGCCTACTGCAGTGTGTTGGTACCTCGTGTTCCATTGGACTCAAAGATACTTACACGAAGAGCACACACAAAATGTCAGTCCTGCTATATGAAGTAGGACATATAAAGGGTTTGGCACAATGTTTTCACCTTATTATATCACACAAACAAATAAGCAGACAAATATCTGACAAATGACAGGAACTCTTGCCATGTACATATATCACACATTCCGATGTTCTTTAAACAACACTGCAATACCAGGAAAAGTAGAAATGTGAGGATCATATCTTGCAGTCACACCAGATGAAAGTCATATTCAATATGACTTCCCTAGACTGACGGTCAGCCAATCGGTCAGCAGGGGCAATTGAATCCAGAGATTATGTTAGATATGTCAGAACGGCACAGAGGGGGATTTAGATGGCCACGTGTCTTATCACAGGGCAGGAGCAGTGAAGCTGGTAAGGCAGAACTCAGGGACGCCATGCCAAGAATAGACAAGTGTCATGTTCCAGAGGAAAACAGCATATGACTCTGAGGACAGCCTGACATCTGGATAAGACACCTCAACAGAAATGCACAGTGTCACAGACCACAGAGAGATCAACCTGAAGGGTCAAGTGTGACACCCAGCAGGACACTATCTACATAGGAAAATCTATATTATCTACATCTGGAGATCACAGGCCAAAGCTACACAGCAGGTCAACATGCGCACTTAATTGGAGAACTATTTTCAGTGAACCCCACAGGTCCCACTGTGGGGTTAACACTTGTAACACTAGTGATACTGTCCTAGATACTAGATACTAGTACACTAGTGATACTGTCCTAGATACTAGATACTAGTACACTAGTGATACAAGTGTTATTCTAGTTGTAAAAGTGTTAAGGATTTAACTTCCGTTGACCATAATGTTTGCAAGCGTAATGGCGTAAATCATAACACTTGATAAAGAGTATACTGGGTTTAGCTTGGTGCTGATGCTGGAACCCTTTCTCGGTGTAAGAAATAAACACCTGTAATGGTAAAGCAACCCATAGCTGGGGATGATTTAGAAGTGGTATAAAGGTTTATTTGCATATTTAGCCAGCTGGCTTTGGGTTTTTGGGAAGTTACCACCCATGACTGTATTTGGTAGTGTGAGAGATATTGCACTACTTCCTTGTAAAGGCCTTTCACCACATGGGTTCCACTCGTTTCTAGTGTTATAATTAAAACAAACCTTTTCAAGTGAAACCAGTATTCATAATAACCAATGGGGTTTGGGTTACAGATAAAGAAGTCTACCTCATTTTTTTCAACTGGAATAACCTCTTTAGTTATTTGGACAATAAATTCAAAATGTTCCTAGTTTTCATGTATATCTAAAGTCACTTTTGGCCCTATGTTTAATCATGTTCCCGGTATTCATTTCAAAATGAAAGCCTAACTCATTTTAATAAAGCAAGCTTGTACAACATTTCCATTCAGCTCAACTCCCCATTAATTTAGCATCTGAAGAGTGGGTTACAGTGTTATTTTAGGTATTGAATCATCACTAATAATTTTATAATGAAAAATCAACACTTGCAAGTGATGTTACTCTTCAAGCACAATTCTTCTGGTAATGACCACAGTTAATTGAAGGGATAAGGATTTTCTTTGGCAAAGCAATGACATGTTTTTGGGTCATCTGATAAGGTAGCTCTTTCTGCGGAGTGTGTCTGATATTCTGCCTAGATCAAAGGGACTGAGACCTGCCCCTGTTACACTGCCATTTCTGCAGTTAAAACAACAGGCGTTATACAAACTAAGTTCCCTTAATGATGATTTAACTAGACTTCGCTCAAGCTGGGGGAAACTTGTTAATGTTATCTAGGTATTAATGTACTGTATCTCCAGCTAATGGTTGAAATTGGATAACAAGGGGTTCTCAGGAAGAATAACCCAATGCAAATCCGTGCATATGCTCCCAAAACATATGCTCTTGAGCCCTTAATTCCAGAGTGCCTCTATGAAGGAAATGTGGAAAGAACAAGCTTTCCTGACTGAGTATATTATGAAGCGGCCCACAGACAGACCAGTTGGGCTAGAATACTGCTGTTCATTTGGAATGCTGTATTCTGGCCGAGGAAGCAAAGGCTTTGTTGACTTCAGCTTATTTGTCATTACTGTACTAAGCCAGTGAACCCTGTTAGAGCAACATTGCTCTGAAACCAAAGGTTTGGTTCATGGACAAGTTGTTGTAAAAATAGCTCAACCTGAGGCCCCAAGCCATGTTCAACCACTCATTACAAACTGAGAAGATGGGGCTGTCGCTAGCAGCCAACTTCCAGGGACATTTTGTCAATTTTGTCACATGTCAATTGTCATGTTGACATGTCAAAACAAAAAAAAACAGTATATGTGTCATTTGATCCAGATTGTCCCTTGAAGAGACTGTTTTTAAGAGAACATAAATCTTCTGCTTCTTTACCCCCTTCACCACAAATATACAGGGTCTGTGCGGTAGGGTCTGTCATTCACCACAAATATACAGGGTCTGTGCGGTAGGGTCTGTCATTCACCACAAATATACAGGGTCTGTGCGGTAGGGTCTGTCATTCACCACAAATATACAGGGTCTGTGCGGTAGGGTCTGTCATTCACCACAAATATACAGGGTCCGGGGGAAATTCAAGCAATACAACAGAAAATAGGGTCTGTTGAATGTTTTAGTGTGGAATGTATTTCGAACCCAGGGAGAACAGAGCATTTTAAACACTCAATGAAAATCAATGCCTAAGAAGACGGAGACAAATTCAGACATTTGAGAAGTTGACACATACAATACTATCAGTAAGGCGGTGAATCACAGTAATAAAACAGGACTTTGAGTCTTACAGCAGAGGGAGGAAGAGCGTGCCACGGTTTCCACAGCCACAGGATGCACAGGAAATGATTGCTCATTCAAGAGGGGGCATGAAATTAAACTATCTGAATTACTTTTCAAACCTTCCTTAGCAAATCACATTTGCTCTCTTACGGCCAGGTTTGCGCACTGATTGTTTTCTGTTGTGACATTAGATAGTATATAGATGAAATCTATATACTTTAAAGTTGAAACTGATATGTGACCATAGGACTTTGTGTGCTACTTTGGCCAATCAGGGACAAAGTAGCAGAGGATTCTAAAGCAAACCATGCATCTAACTTAAAGCCACAATTTGAGTTCAAATTTAGGTTAGTAAGCCCCAAACGGTCCAGAACACTTAGGAAAGGGGAAGACACAGAGTGTTATATTTCTCGTTCACTAAACTCTATCCATCAGGCTCCACTCTCTTCGTCCAGTGATGTGACAGGAAAGGCAGACCTACAGCTGACAGAATCACCTGACCTCTCACTGTGTATACATGCTCCCACTCCCCCATGACATGCAAAGTTGTGTTGTGTAACCCTGTATTTCCCCACAATGTTTGCTACCATGCCCTAGGTGCAACTCAAACAGTTGAGGGGTTGTGAATGTTGAGGATATCTTTACGCCATGCAGGAAAGGACAATTAATCAATAATGAGGAGTTCTGATACAAGACCAAAACATAGGCTAAGAGCTGCTTTTAGGTACAACGCAACACAGAGCGCTAATGTACTGCTCATATTGTACATACAACCAAGGTCCTCAATACCTTATTGGTAAAACTGTAATTATAAAAGGGAAATTACATTAGTCAAAATGTTTATTTCTCAGCTCCTATAAATACTCATGGCGTTCAGCCAATCAGCTTTCAGGGGTCAAACAACTCTTCTTTTCATAATCAACACATTGGCACTTGACTAAAGAAAATTGCCCACCGTTGTAGTATTCAATGCCATTGTGAAACTCGGCATGAAACATCCATAATAAATAAACTCAAAACTCAATTATGGTGGATGTAACACGTTTAAAAACCTATCACAGCATTAACCAAATGTTTTGCTGTCCTTTTCAAACGAACTCCCTTACTGTATTTACAAATATATGTAGGCTGTCGAATCTATGTGCATTTCTAGAATACTAGGGCAAGGAAAGTATACAAATCATATCGCAGAGAAACTACACCGATTCTTCAAACACTATTTTATTTTAAAACCTTGTCAAACTCATCTGTCATGTTGATCAATAAGCTTACCTAGAGATTTACCCGGCGGTCACTGACTAGTGAAACGCGCGTAATTGAAAATTGACTTACATTAGTTTCCAAATGAGATACGAAAACATCTGCTGGTCCAGTCTTAGAAGTTGAATTAAGCTTGATATTCAAAACCACAAGAACCGAAAGAAAATGTGAAAGAATTTGCGCTGGCTGTCGGTGCGTCTCTTCCAGTCACGCATTGAACTACTAGTGCTGGACTACAGCACTGTTTCACCAGTCACTCCCAAAATCCTTAAGGGCGGTACTGGATATTACAACACTCGAGTACCTTCAGATACTGCGATCAAAAATAACACATTATGAAACGTCATAACAACTGTAGACGCAAAAGGTATATGGGCCAACATGAAGTGCATACAATAACAAATATTGGCATTCGTTGATGTTTTTAAATGTAGAATAAAGATACGTTCAACGGGTTATACCGTGTGCTAAAGTACAAATAATCCAAACATATTAAATATATTATTATCTTCATTTTGGATATCTTAATAATTTTAATAAATTAATAAATCTAGACGCAATTTGGATGCAACAACAAAAGAATACATTTGCACTTTAAAGGAAGTGCAGCAAGGTGAAATAGCAAAATATTAATGAGTTCAGTATTATGGATCAATTATAAAGGTTATCGCGTACATCCAACATATTGTAAATGTCACGTGTTCCACTTTCAAGGAAGCCGTTGGTTTTTAATTTAACTATGGAATGAAGGTGATGACGTTTAATGTAATCAGGTAATGAACAAGACTGCTCCAGATGCATGAAGCCTGTTATGCACTGGCGTTTGTTTTGTTCCCTTATCCCTCTATTCCAAAATCTGACTATAATCCTAAACCTTACCCTAACTTTTACCTAATCATAATCTTAATAATCTAACCGTAATGGCCAAACGTAACCATAAACCTCATCGGTAATACCTAAATGTTCTAACACTTTAAAAGCCTAATGTAACTTGGCCACAGTTACTGTATTATTTTTTAGCAGCTCCATTGTAAATAGGGTTTGTGGTTATCAAAATATGAATTCCCCATACAAAATCTCTGTAGGATTTTACCTGTGTTTCATTTACATCCCAAGTCCTTCAATCTGGAACAAACGTCAGTGTTAGAATCATCACTGGTTTCTCAGTAAACCCTGACCACGTCCTGTTCTGCACTGTTCAGAAGAACTATATGGTTGTTATATCCCTAACCCTTATTCTCAGTCCCGCAAATCTGGATTTCTCCTATATACTCTAACCATAGCCCACCTGTTTATTGCGATGTAACTATCTGTATGGGCTTTCTAAAATAATCTTATGCACATGTGGCCATCTAGTGGTGAATAGGAGAAACATACCATACATCTATATTTATTTATTGCGGTATAACCATGTAAGACTCAAACAAAAACTGGTTGTCAACGATGACGACCATTACGCAAAAGAGGTGACCTAGATCTCAGTGAAAACTTCGATGCATGACATTTTTGCTAAACAATGTATCTCGGTTGCATCGTCATTGCTCAAAGTCTATTTGCCGAATTCCACCATCACTTTGACCCGGTTTCTTTAGCCAGCTGTCGTTGGACCAGACTCTCCACTGGGTGCCTTAGTACAGCATCATCGCACAGTGCGCAAAGGCGACTTTCTTCCAACCTCAGTCATTCTGGAGCATTTTTGCGCAGCGTTGAGGATGTTGTATCTCGCTCTTCTAACCATAAGCCTAACGTTTATAGATGGCATCCTCCTTCCTGAATCGGCAAGGCACGTGAATTCGGACATCAACCAGCATGTTGAGCATACGTTGGCCCAAGGACACACGACATCAAACGACATGTTTGAGGAGGTAAAGGAATTGATTGAGGACAAGCAACATAAACATCAACTGGAGGACGAAGTGCACAAGGTCGGTCACTGCTATTTAGCATTCATTCACTGTTTTAAAAAAAGCAGCATTTTATGTTAACACCAACAATCAAAAAAAGTATTTTATGTTAGAAAAACAGACGTTTGAGTTAAGAATAAGTTAATATCTATTTTTTCAGCTAGACAATGATAGTGCAAAGACCAACTTGAAGCTCCATAACGTTCCCTCAAATTACCACAACGCAAGCTCCTTGGAAGGTGTGGTTAGAAATCAATCCATCCACACAACCACAGAGACAGTACACAAGGTACAGTAGTATTACTTTCAAATTATTCATGTAATATTGTATTCCAGTCAATCTCAGAACTAAAATGCTACAATGCTGTTATGAATTATGATTACTTTTATAATTATGAATTATATCACTTTTTAATATCTTTGAAAAGTGATTGTGACTGGAATCCTGCCCCTTATCTTTCAGGAGACAAACAACACAACCAGAGAGACCCAAAGCACCAAAACCATTATCCAGTCCAGTGGCAAAGGAAATAATATTAATCATGTAAGTAGACAATGATATATAGCATCTCAAACTGTTACTCTGAAACTGTCTTGTTTTGTAATGAGGTTGTAAGAAACAATCTCTCTAATGCTAGTAACATTAGAATAAAGATGAATAAAGTAATGTTTGCAAGCCACATTCCCTTTTTCCAGGCCCTGTCTCAAATGTGCTGTATCATGCACCATCAGCCAGACTAAGGCTACTTCTTTTCCAGGCAGAATGACATGCATTTGGACCTGCATCCTGTCCATCCATTAATGATATATTTCAGCAAAGTCCCAGCCCCGACTAGACTGCTGACCCAGCGAGATAACAGCCAATACAGTCAAACCAATTGGTCGCATCCAGATGTTTGCATGAGTACAGGTCTTTGACCAATATCTTGTAGTTCTTTGCAGACGGACTTAAAAGTTTCATTCACTTCAAGACAATTGTTGAGTGCCCTATTTCAAAACTCTTAGTACATGACAAATTGATCATACTCGTAAATCATTAAATCTTAGGTTTGATAACAATTTACATAATTGTTATCCCAGTATCAAGTATGATCAATATATACATCTTATACAATCATAGAAAGTACATTTTACTGCAATTTTTCTCCAACGTTATTCAGGCACATGGACCGTTGCCTATTAGCCTATGATATTTTGCTGACACTGTCAAGTTTTGGCCCGGTAGAAGCCCGCTTGTAATGGTTTATTCTGATCCGGTCCATACTGAGTACATTGTAGAGTACATAATGTATTTCAATTGGAAGCATGTCTTTCTTGATGTTTTGTTGTACTCAGTCAATGTCAGATGTACTAAGAGTTGTGAAAAAGGCTTTTTTGAGGATCTGCTGTGTTTTCTATACAATTACTAATACTATTACTATTACAATACTAAAAGTGGTGAAATATTACCCCGTACTTGTGTGATTTGCACCAAAGCTGTAGGATTTCTGGTGTACCAGGCTTCTGACCAAGACACGGCAATATGTTCTCAAACAATCTTATCAGACAAAGTCCACTTCATAGCTGTATTTATGTTTGGTGTTTTAGTCACAATGGTTAGCTGGAGAGGGTTAAATAATATGACCGCTCCATGGTTCAGAATAATGTGTTTCCGGTTCTTTTGGTAAACAGACAGAATCATTTCCATAACATCCTGTACATTTAAGATGCATTTTCTTTATTTCAGTCACGTTTTTTAATATTTAGTTAAAGTCCACACCAAGTCTGAGAATGTGCTATTCATGACTGTGTTTTCCATGGGATGAAGACAAATGAAAAGAAATTCGGTGTTTACTTAAACATTTGTGGACAAGTAGACCTTTTGTCCCAGTTTTCACAGCGGGTCACTCATTAAGCACACATACATGTTGGTGGAGTAAGCATGACAACACAGCATATCCTCCAAAATGTATTATGAAACATACATGTTTTTAAAGGAATTATCTAGGCCTTAATTATCTAAACCTGAATAAAATGACATTACAGCGGTGAAAGGTTGGGCTGAGACTCAATCCCACAGAGGACCGTGTGGCGCTTTTGAACAATAGAAACCCTCTGTGTGTTTAGGAGGTATCTTCCTGATTGCCCCCTCTCTTCTATCCCTTTCTGTTTCCTCACAGGAATGTATTATTAATGAGGACTGTGAGAAGGGGAACTATTGCAGATATGAGACCCACCGATCCAGGTGTCGAACCTGCAAACCCCTTGATGTGGTAGGTCAATTTCATAGTCATTACCTGGAAGTGCTAAGTATCCTAATACTACAGAATGTTTTTTTTTTTCTTATACAGAGCAAAAGCAAATTTTCCAGGGGACATTAACTTGCTCCTAGTTTATTATGTAATCCTTCAGAGCATCTCCAGTTTCAAGTGAATGCCAAACACACAGCGATCACAGAGCAGGTTAAACAATATTACGCAGAAGCTTCAGCATGAATACTGCATTGCAGTGTTGCTACAAATGTAACTGGAGTGTTTTATGGGGGAAAGCTTCTCTCTTGGCTGCGCATCAAGGTATACTTAGGGTTGAACGTGAGCTCCACCTCTTTTCCCCTCTGAGGAAAAAGAGAAGCAGGATAAGAACCTACTACATTTCTACTGAATCTGCAACCAAGTGGTAATACTGTAAATTCCCATAGATGTACTGTAGAGAATGACTTTACATCCAAAGTTAAAGGTATGCTGAGAATAATTAGGATTGCTTCGTTTCGATAAGCCCAGTGCAGCACATCGTTAACTAACCCACAACCTCAATGCAGTTTGATGAGGCCATGTCTGCAATCTGACAGTTGTTCACTGTGTTTTCTAGCCCTGCAGTAAGGACCAGGAGTGTTGCAATGGACAGCTGTGTGTCTGGGGTCAATGTAGCCAGAATGCAACTAAGGGGAAAGCAGGCAGCACCTGCCAGAACCAGAAACAATGCAGCCATGACCTCTGCTGTGCTTTCCATAAAGGTACATCCAAAAGACCACACATAGAACCTAAAGATCTGCCTAATCACATTTTAACCTTCAATGAGATCTTGCGGACGGGAAGGTGGCCTAGTAACCACCAAGATGAAAGCTATGTGGTTATGACCCTAAGTATGACAGCATGTTGCAGTAAATAAGAACTGGTTAATAACCCATTGCCTGGTTAAATAAATAATGGTAAAAAAACTATTTTTATTTGGCCTTGATCTAGAGCACGGTTGTCAAACCGGTTCCACGGAGGGCCGAGTGTCTGCAGGTTTTTACTCTCACCTTGTACTTGATTGATTAATTGTATCACTAATTGGTTAGGTTCTACCCTCACCTGGTTGTGTAGCTCTGGACTGGGAACCAATTAACAGGAGAAAACAAAAACAAAATCTGCACACTCGGCCCTCCGTGGAACCGGTTTGACACCCCTGATCTAGAGATTACTTCGATATCCCCAGATATGGACGCTTTAAATGTCTATACCACATTGCCCCTTACCAATGATAACAGCCATAAAGTGAGATTATTATTATCCATCTACCCCTCTATGCACTCTCCATACATACTCCTGTATTCAAGTTACTGCGATAAAGTACCCTTTTGTCACAATCTCTCTAACCTTACCCGGCGGACAGGCCTGCGTTTCGCTGTGTGCATGGCCAAGCCCATCGAGCGTGAGCGCTGCTACGGCATCTCCAACCACCTGAAGGAGCTGCCTTCCTGGGACACAAAGGGCGAGAGTCCCCCCAGGGAACACTGCCCCTGTTCTGGGGACCTCCAGTGCCAACCTCTTGGGTAAGCATCTGGGAGCTTTAAACCAAGAACAAACCGTACATATGTAATTGCACACATTTCATGACATGTAAAAAAATTAAATAAATGTAAAGCAATAACAATCACTGAGAATGCAAAACAATAAATTCATGTCTTTGCCAGGCGAGGCTCCATGTGCCTGAAAAAAACGAACTCCAGTGAAGAGGACCTAACAAACACACTTTATTCAGAGATTGACTATATTGTCTAGGTTGCCATGCTGCTCAGATTCAACAGGCTCTTAAATAGAGAGTTCCACAATTCTACTGCCTCTTTGACAGGGTGGTCCCCAGAGATATCCACCAAGAACTATTTTTCTCACGGCCAGTCAGATTATTGCATCCAAATCATCATTGCTTTTGTTATTTTAAACTCAACACTCTCAATACTGTGTAGTGGATAACAATACAATTTGGAACCAATTTAGATCTTTAGGAAACATGCTATTTCTAGGCATGCACACAATTCACAAGGTAGTGAGCAGTACTCTGACTTTGCTGCTAATAATGCTGTTCGTTTTAAACAAATATACTGAAACCTGTTGCTTTGGAAACATTCCCCCTTTCTGCTATAGGGCTTTCTCAATAAGGCACATACCTTTAGGATGATGGGCGGCTGAGGCTTAAGGGAATTAGGAGAAAGTTAAAACAATGCACTGTGTATATATACACATACATACATACACACATACACACATATACATATATGTATATATATACACATATACATCTCAAGTATATAGCCTAGTCCTGGTTTGTTTTAAAACATTTACAGAAAATGACCAATTTAATTTGACTGTTCAGTGCACTTTGACAGTAAATGTTGGGTCAGATAATCTAGCACCCGAATCTAAATGGAAACCTGCGGCTAGCACGAGTCATCAATAAAAGGTTTTAAAAAGTTCAGGTGTCCTTTCTTGAAAAAATGTAAAATAAAATTGGAATATGTATACATGTTGAATACACATGCAGCATTGGCAAAGTGGAGATTGAACATTTCTCATTTACAATGACAATAGTGCTATTATGAAAAAAATGTTTTTTAATTTCATTTTAAAAATCATCTCAACGATGTTCACACAAGATTCAAACCTCAAAAGAAAGAAACCCACATAAATTATTTTTATTGGCGTTTCCACGGTGAACAGCTTGTGGCAGCATTAGATGCCAATGGGCTCTGATGGGCCCTGCAGAGTGGAGACCCAGGCATCTGGATCAGTAGGGCCTACGCCCTCTGGTGTCAGTCTGTCACAAGCAGCAGCATCAGGTACGTAGCGCCACAACCACCACCCAACCGCATCCCGAATTCCCGAAGGGCTTCCACCCGTCACGTCGTAAGCACGTGCCTTCTACGGACTTACGCAACAATCACATCGTGCAGAAATAAAAACAATGACAGAAAGAGGAAATACATTCTAAATTAAAATGAGGTTAAATACAGACGAAAGAATGCAGCGTGTCTTAACATCATTGAGACTGGGACAAAAAGAATAATTTACAATGGAGAAAACACAAGGAGCTTCTTTACCTAGTCCACCTGGTGGGTTTTGTTTTCATTTCCTTGGTAATTGGAAGACTAACAGGTACCAGTGAATCAGGAGGAAGTGACATAAGAGCTCCTATGAAGCAGCACAGCATTATATTTTTCCACACTGATACACACTGTGCCCCTCTGGGAAAACAGCAAAAACCCTCTAGGTCAGCAAAATACCTTCTTTGTAGCATTACAAAACAGAAGAGAATAGAGATCCTTAACTCTTGAGTGAGGACTACTTAATTTTCCAAATATGATAAATAATTGCAGTTCGGATTAACAGAAGAAAAATGTAAAGAACACTGGATAGAGAGTTAGATACTTCACAGTCTCAGACTTGGAAAAGGTTCGGGTGAACATTGTTCAAGCCTGGTGAAATATCAGATGCTGTGGATTTTTGGAAGCAGGTACATGATCACAGATAGGTTGACATTGCTAGTCAACACAACAGAGGATGAAACCAAGTAAGAGAAAGAGACCAGGAAATATAGACAATGTAGGGGAAGAGAGGAGAGGGACGCCTGTGGGGTTTATTTCTCTCTCTGGTTACGCAGTGCTACTCTGAATGTGCACCCATGTGGGACATGAGCCACTCTCCTTCCCCTACATCTCAGATTGAAGGGCGTGTCAGCCGCACGGCTCTGCTGAGGTCATTGCATCAACATGGGGCTCCACGCAAATAGGGTCCCTTGGCCGGGCCGTGCTACACCTCGGCAGTCAGGCCGGCCGGCTAACAGGGATTGACCTCCAAGGGGCCTCAGTCCTGTCCTGGGTCCTTGGCCGGGCCCCCGTCCAAATAGATCTTAAGGGCCTTCTCCTTGCGCGGGGAGTAACTGACCCGGTGGCCTGTCTTCAGCAGGCGGCTGCTCTCCCTTTTCATCAGTTCATTGCGCTGGTCTTCAGACAGCTCCATGGGCTCCTCGGTGGTGTCCCTGCCCCAGGAAACAAGGGGAACAGCATTACACCTTCCTGAACCATTCAGACCAATGCCACTTACAGCTGGGCAAAGTATTACGGCTTTACCTGTAGAAAACCACAGCACCATCATCGCAGATGTACAGAGGCCAAACATTCAGAGTGGACACTTTGGGGTTCCAGTCAAGATCGTGATGGATCTCCAAAACTGAAATATCACAAGGAAACGTTCCACGTCCCTGCAGGAGACCATCAGAACCCCAAATGGAAACATTTTATGAGGTTAAAAGGACTTAATTATGAAACCAAGCCTTACATTGTAAATCCTGAACGTTTACCTACCTTGGCAAACTCCAGGTTTTCAAGGGGAATGCCACTTATTTCACTGAGCTGGAGAGAGAATTGAAAATATTTAAGAAAGAAACAATATCCACAGAGCACGTCCGATCCCCCTGCCCTGCCTACTCATGTGAAAGCCTAAAGCCTGAAGTTGTGCTGTGACACACAGGTCGATTGTGGCTCAATCCCAGGCAGAGCATCAGACCCAGTGATGTTGCTGGGAACAGCGGAGTGGGTCAGATGATCCTGGTGCTGGGCCATAGCAGACGGCATGAAGAGGCCTCGGTAATGCCCCAAGTACACATGGAATTTGGAGAGGGGGAAAACAAAGCCTCACACAAAACCCACCTTTTTATTGAGTTCCTCCACACTGCTGCTCTCAAGAACCACTTCCTGGAAGGCCTCCAATTTCATCTGAGCAGGAGTCCAGCGACGCGTCAGCACTGCAAGCTGAGACATAGACTTCATCTTCTCCGGACCTGAACAGGGAGAGGAGAGGAGGGTTCAATCAATAAAATGTCTACGACAAAGCCCTTTATACATCAGGAGTTGTCACAAAGGTTTTTTTCAATTCAGCATCTTATGGATGGATTTTTTGATCTTTTACAATAACGTGAGTTTTCTGGCATTTTAAGCATTCTCAAAACTAAGACAGGTGTTCGTTATTATTAGGAAAGATTCCCCGTGTCATCTACAAGAAGCAGTACTCAATCCACAGATGACATTTCAGCCTTTGGTTGTTACAAAAACAATTAACTACCTCTGAAACCAGTTTAAATGTACCTGATATACTAGTTTAATATCAAAGAAGTAGCACATTAACTATTTCCACATCTAATGTGGTTACATTGACAGAGTTGACATCAAATGGTTGCAAACACCAAATTCTAAAAGACAGCAAACCATTGTACCGTCTAGCACTTCCAGAAAGACCTCCCAGTTGCTGGAGATGCTGATGTCCACCTCATAAATATGGCCATCCAGGAACACTGTTCCAGGGTTCTTCCATGTCTTCTTTCTTAGGCGGAACCTGAAAACGCCAAAAACCAACTTTGTGAACAGGATTCAACAAGACCTCAATAAACAAGTATCAGGTTCTCAGTATCTGAGTACAATGACGTCCATATTCGATTGAGGTGAGAGGACCTATGATAAGATGTGGTGATCGTATATGTGATTACCGGATTATCTGAGACATCTGCGCATCTTTGTACAGCCAAAGACCATTGACAACGAACACATTTTTTTTCTAAGTTTAGTGGAATTAAACTGTAAATGTGATGTACTGTAAATGTGATGTACTGTATCCATGTCAAATGTGCACATATATGGCCGGTTACATTGGAAAGTGTCAGCGGACAAGCTAACACATTGACTGCGCATGAATGCTGGAACTCACCGGTCAACACTGATGTCCAGTTTGCATTGGTCTCTCAGCTGAGGCAACAGCTCTTCTTTAGACTCTTTCACAGTCATACCCTTAGCAAACACTGTGTCCACCAGGAACTTGCATGGCTGGGGATGGGAGGAAGACACACCATTCAAACAGGAAACAGAATGACCCTGTCACACAAATGCTCCTGATGACACGTCATGTCTACTGTCTTACATGTGTAAGTATCTGCTTAGTCCTGTCCTTACCTCAGCATCATTCAGCAGCAGCTGGTACACTTTCACCCGATATTCACCCTTCTTCAGTGCTCTGCCTAATCGAATGGTTATCTGTAGGAAGACCAAATGGAGTGTCATGGATTAGATTGTTAGCACCAAATCAAAATAACCCCACCATCAGACGAGAACAGTCATGCTTAACGAGTACTTCTGATGAAAACCATTGGTTTAAACTATTGGTCTGAAATGACGAGCAGCTACTTTCTCTTATAAGCCAATCTTTCAAAATTAGCAAGAGCCAGTGAAAAGGGAATTCAATAATACCAGGCAACACAATAACAAAAAGACCTGTTCAGACACTTCAAAGAGGACTTTGTCCTATTCTAATCACATTTGTTACACAGATCAACTTGTCCCCCTAAAGGAAATGAGTAAACTTACTGCTTGGTAGGACAATTGACAATTGGTTTCACGTCTTTGTTTCAAACATAAACTTACACACAGGATAAAATCATAGGAAGTGTGCAACCAAACTGTCAAATTGAATAGAAGTGTTAGCTACAATTTGTAAGTGTATTGTCTGACTGACCAAGGCTAATGGTAGTTTATGTAAAGCCATGTGACGGTCAGTACAAGCCGCTGGACATGTGGGAAGGATGCAGTAAAGAGGGTTGGATCACGTTACACTTTGTAGGCGATTTTTACTGGCTAATAAGGATTTAGTTACCAGATGTAATTAACTGCTCAGATGGTTTGCTTCAGTCATTGTGGACAAACTTTCCAGGTTGGCCTATAAGGAACATCTAGCAGCTAGCTGTTGAAACCAATAGTTTTACCAAAAGTTGGCCTTGTCATGTATTGAAAGACGGTGAAGGTCGCCATTCACCTTGTTGTCATCAGAGAAGGAGGAGAGGGTTTCGTTGAGCCGTACACTCTCAAACTCCTGGTTGTTGGCATAGACACGGAACACCTTGAACTGGGAGGAGGTGACTCCCACGAAGGGCTCCAGGTTCTGTTTGAATGCTGCCAGAGTGATCCGTTTATCCACGTGGACCAGCACACCTGACCCGACAACAGCAACACGTTTCAGTCACATGCATCGAATGAATCATACGTGGTTTTTGTTCTCAAACCTCACGGTTGTTTTTAACAACGCTGACAGACAAATGAAATGAGAGCTTTATCCTAAATAGAGCGAGGGAGTGAAGGTGGGAGATTATGGTTTTACAGTCCTGATCCATAAAACATGGGCAACTAAATTCATGCAACACAGTGGGTTCTTGTCAAGACTAAGGTTGAGTATATACTTTTTCAGAAGTGATCTTACATGGTGAATTCAAACCATACATGCTTAATACATGCTGTGGTAAGTTGACAATACTGATTTGAGAAACAACGGAAGCAACTAGATATTCTAACAACTCTTTTCTACTGCGGAGATCCATTTGAAATTAGTTCAAATACAGCTTAAAAATTGTATTCACTAATTACATTTGGTCCTCAGGTTTCGGAAAGATTATGCTAAATTATGTAATGCTATTGGCAGAAATATAGGCCATCTATATGTGCCTTGCATATTGCTAAACACAGCGGATGCTGGAATAAACAAGCCAACTACTGAGTTCTTGGATTTAACAGGATTTAAATAGCCAAAACCCAATCACTTTGCTAGTATTCAAACTACTTCACATTTTGTACAACATATAGAAAGTTCCGAAAACAATTTCGCTTCACAAAATGAAATAATTGAAAACAGTTATTTCTGGTAAATAATTGAAGATATTGCTTTTTTGGTAGCAGAAAAGTAAAATAAAATAGCACTTTGTTACACTTGCTTGTCATGTGCACAGCAGGTACAGAACCCCACATGGGGTCACAAGATCCAGACTGGGGCCAAAACAACAACTATATTTTGGGGGACCAACTCGATATTAATGCCTATGGATTTGAAATGGGATGTCATACAAGCTCCTGTAGGGGTAACTTGAAGGTGTCCCAATACTTGTGTATGTTCACCATGAATCATTTATTAAACAAACATGTGAATAAAAAGAATAATGCTGAATTCTAGTACGAAATTGTAATTTGCTTGTTCTAGATTGTGTGGATAAGATGTTGCATTTTATTGACAATCAACTGCTAACATTAAGTACAAGGAGCCATGTACAAGTTTCCCTTTGAGGCTAAAACACACATTGCGTTCAGGCTAACATAACACTACTTATATTCTACCAAAAACTGTGTAACAATCAAGAAGCAAGCATGTGTCAAGTACAGTTAGCAGAGATGATACTTTCCAAAACATCTCTCAACATTCAATATATTCTGTTTTTTATCTTTTGAACTCACACTTGCGTTAATGAATATAACTGAAAAAATAAACTAACCAAGCACGTTAACCAATTATCTAGCCCAAAGCAATTGACAAAGACAAGTGATGCGAAGAAATCTCCGCCCATTACCCGGCTCTATGGATACTTTGTTGGCATGTCGGAACGTATATTATTTGTTCACCCATATGTAATGTTTTAGGTAAAGATCAAATTATGATTAAATAAAAATAATTTTAAAAAAACCTGAATAACGCATAAATCGAGCCGAAGATCAATTACACAACCAATCAGAAAGATAAAAGACTTACATTTCTGTCCCTCACCGGAGCCATCGGCTGGCGCATACGTTTCTGATCGGAAATAGAGGTACTGGGAGTCCGTTTTGCTCCTCCCGTTCTCGTCATACTCGCTGTCCGTGCCACTGTCCTCCTCAGCAGTGTCCCACGTCTCCTTCTTGCCCCCGTGAGCCTTGGAGCGGCGACTGCTGGTGATACTGTGGGAGTCCAGGCCGTTGACCATCTGGGTGGGGCCGCTGTCGGCATTGCACAGCGTGTCGCTGCTGTGGCTGGAGCTCAGGATGTCACTGTCCACGGAGCTGGTGCTCCGGTCGTTGTTCACCTCGGAGTCCGAGCGCTCCTCACCGGTGAGCTGGGCCTCCGGGTCGGAGGAGGCCCCTCCGCTCACGGCGCTACACCCTTCACTGGCCGCCTGGATCCGGTTCTCCAGCTCGCGGTTGTCGACCGCGACGATGGCCGATACCGGGTTTGGCTCCTGAGAGGGGGAAGGGGACTTGATGTGCTCAAAGTCACTGCTGTCGGAGCTCTTCTGGCTGTCACTGGGGCTGGAGCCCTGCTGCTGCTGGAGGGTTAGATTCTTCAGCTTCTCCGTGCTCTCCTCCAAAATGGCTTCTACATACTTTCTGCTGCCCTTCGAACTGTCCGAAGACCCCTCTGGGTCGCCGGCCACTTTTTGGCAAACGGTTTTGTTGATGCCAGGGGATTGTTCAGGCAACGAGACGAACAGGCGGATTGTGTTTGCATGGCGATCCAGCAGTTTCCATAAGAGAGAATCAGTGAAAGTGACTTCGTTATCGGTGGATTCAGAGCTTTCAACAAAAATCTAAAGAGAAAATGGACATGAGGTTTGTGTGAATCCTAGATAGAAGCACTGCTGAAAAAAACACTCAGACAGAAACATGTCGGAAAGGACACAAAGACAAGGGGCACCTTGTTGCTCCTGAAGAAACCTTCTGCTTTCAGTGTCTTGTTGGGCACGTTGAGAAGCCGAAGGTCATTGTAGCAGCGCTCCAGGACAACACGCATTGTTTCTGCGGAGAGCCCCGTAGCCTGTTGACCGAACATACAAGTCTATTATAAAAGTCTGGACAGCATCAGGTTGGAGAAGAAATAAAAGGGAGTTAAAGCGGAGTGTCTGAATTGAATTACCTGTGCAATGAGCTGCTTGAACTCAGTGACCGACTGGTTAAGGTAGGCCCTGAGGCTAACGGGAGGGGCAACGGTCTCACTGCTCAGACCCAACACGTAGACCTTCACCATCACCTCTGTGAAACAACAACCCGTCACACAACTTCATTCTAAATGGCTCTGGTGTTATATGTCAAATCCACTAAGGACTTTGTATTTGTTTTGTCCCATTAAGACCTACCCAAATACACAAGGAGATTTTCTTACCAACCTTAAATCAATTAGCAAACAAAAAAAAGCCTGCGCTCTACATAAAATGAGTTAGAAACTATAAATGCAATAACATTTATTAAATGCAATGTACTGACCTCCAGGCTTGTAGGGCTGGAAGTCTTGCTCCGGTCTGCGGGTCTCCAGAAGCAGGTCGAACATGTAAGAGGACTTGACCCCACCCAGCAGCTGCCCCATGGTGGTGTCCTCTTCACCCTCATACGAGCGCTCCAGGTACTCGTGGAACTCATCGTACTTGACCAGGCGGCAGCAGTCCATAGCGACCACCCCATTGATGTCCATGAGCTAGGGGGCGGAAGGACACATTGTTTAGGTTTCTCTTGGTCATTGCAAGCCCACTCCTATTCTGGGAACCAGGCACATCCTGGCACATTAGAGTACACTGTATTCTGACAGACTGCTGACTGGTATGCAGCTAATAAGAATGATTGGCTTTCAATGTCTCCTTCTGCCTTTAGCTACTATGATGTACCTTGTAAGCCATCTCTGTTGCCTCTCGGAGTGTCTTGTCCTTGTGCACTTCAAGCTTGTTCTCCATCATCATCATCTTCACTGGATGCATGCAGAAAAGCTTAATCTGAAAGAGAAATGAGACAATTTGCCAATTAATTAAACCCTAAGGGAAACGAATGGAAATATATTTGTTCAAATTACTGCCAATGTTGGTAATAGAACAGCCCACAGAAGGGGGATGTACCTTGCATGTATTGCGTTCAATCTCCTTCTGTCTTTTCTCCTGCTCTTCAGACTCCTTTTCCCTCTGGACGAGATGCCTTATGTGCTCAGGGAAGTTGTCACAATCCAGATACTCTGCAGAGGCAACAACACTGGCCATCAGCTAAGAGATCATCACCATATCTAACTGGTGATCATTGAAGAAAAATACTAGTTCTACTCAACACGCTTAGTACCTTTTTAGACGCAACTGTCATTTTCTTAATGTAAAATAGAACTTAATAATAATAATAATATAATAAATAATAATAAAACTGAAATTAATATTTCCCTTACTTGCATTCCTTGAAGGGTCTTTCAACCTATAAATCAGCATGTATGCATTTGTAGAGCTGTTGGAACAGAAACACATTAACTGTTAATGGAGACAGGGAATATCATCACCCCAGTCTTATCAGAGAGCCATCTTCCATCCCAAACACATTATATAAAAGCTCTGTTATGATCAGGGCTTTGTCCAAGCCTGAATAACGACCCCCTGGATTCTCTCTGAGACACATCAACAATATGCAGGAATTCATAATAAACAAGTCCAGGTCCATCCCGATTACAGATTACAGCTTCCTTTGACACAAAATCGAAGAGTGTATTTGTGTACAGATGCTGTTCATGGATTTTCCATGATTACATAAGTAGGTACAGTCCATACCTAATGTGTGTGTGTGTGTGTGTGTGTGGGCGGGCGGGCGTGGGGGGACAAGAAAAGTTGTCCTGTTACAATCTTTTTGTGCCGGATTTTCACAACATAGTCCACCCCTTCAATCCCTTCCGATCCCACATCGTAAGGCAACAACGTGACCCGTCCGAGGGGGGAACACGACATCCACTGTAGTGTCTGAGAGCTCAACTGACCTGGCAAAGGCACTGGAGTAATAGCCTCTGTTCCCTGAGGACCCCCCGTACGTCTTCCTGATGTCTTCCTGGGTGATCTGCGAAACAACACGTGGACATGAACTCACCGGACCGTTCACGTTGATGTACTTGTACCTGGCCATTACTATTACCACAGTAAAGATGACGGGTATGAGAGGACTTTAAAAGGACCTTGCTGACGTGCTGGTCGTTGAAACTGTACCACTGGCCATCGCTGAAAGACTTGATACAGGCGTAGTAATGGCCACCCGCGGCGCTGCCCGAATGGACCATGACCGAGAAGAGCTCAAAGGTCAAGGAACTCTGGGGACGAGACAGGCCAATCAAGTCAGCCGAGTGCAGAACGCATGGCGGAATAACGGGCAGGACCGGGCAGCAGCGGTGCCGCCGTATAAGCGGCGTGTTCGGGACGGGCACCTTTGGCTTCAGAACCCTCTCGGTACTGCCGGCGCTGTCCAGGCAGATGCCCTCGTCCACGCCGTCGTCCGTCGAGAAGTCGTTGCTCATCTGGTCGCTGTGGCAACTGCCCTCATTCTCCGCCCCGCTGTCAGTGCAGCTCTCAGTCTGGGGGGATTTCTGTCAGAGGGATTGATTAGAGACTGGCCCTCAAGAACACATGATTTACTCCGAGAAATGACTGATGAAGTACAGCGTTATTCTTCCTACATGAGCATGAACACAAAGGCCACACTGGGCCGGCGTCTCACCTCGTCCTCAACGTCGATGAAGGGACTCATGTCCAGCTCCTCGGGGAAAGACATGCGATCGTTGAGTTTGATGCGGTGCATAGTGGTGTAGTCAAAGTCGAAACGCTTTAACTGCAGGGTCAGTAGGTAGGGAAAGTGCAGAAACCTCAGGCCCTGTCGAGAAAAGGCGAAGAGCCTGGGTGAAAATACCCTGCTGTCGTGGCCAGTAGCCGCATTCACTCAAACCCCGCGGGAAGTGTGGTCTTAACGTCGTCGGGGACCACCAGCTCGGGGACAGACTCCTCACCTTACAGGCGTCACATTTCTTCTTGCAGCGCTCACAGAAGTACTGGTTCGCCCCATCCAGAGTCTCCGGCTGGACGAAGGCCTGGAGAGCCTCCTCCTGTTCCAGTGAGGCACAAAGGCATTCGCTCAGCGGGTGACCACATACCATAACTTAACATTCAAACCAAACGTAGCCACAAGGCCTAATGAATCACGTGACAGGCTATTATACTGCGCTCCCATTAATAAGACAGTAACATAAGATAAGCAGGGAGGCAGACACGCACCACACTGCAATAAGCCTGGCTGGCCCCAAAGGGCCGGATGACCAGAGGGATATCCAGGTATGTGTCAATCCTCCAACTCTCGTAGCCACACTCCAGACAGCGCACGTAGTCCTTCAGCTTCCCCTGATACAGCTGGTTAATCAAGTCAGCCTGAGTGGGCACAACGCATGAGGGAGTCAGGCTCAAGCAGTCAGAACGCACACGCCACATGCACCCCACAGAACTCACACACGCTCTTTACTGTTCAGGGGTTACCCCGACTGTTACTGTTAACTCTTTACTGTTCAGGGGTTACCCCAACTGTTACTGTTAACTCTTTACTGTTCAGGGGTTACCCCAACTGTTACTGTTAACTCTTTACTGTTCAGGGGTTACCCCGACTGCTACTGTTAACTCTTTACTGTTCAGGGGTTACCCCGACTGTTACTGTTAACTCTTTACTGTTCAGGGGTTACCCCGACGGTTACTGTTAACTCTTTACTGTTCAGGGGTTACCCCGACTGTTACTGTTAACTCTTTACTGTTCAGGGGTTACCCCGACTGCTACTGTTAACTCTTTACTGTTCAGGGGTTACCCCGACTGCTACTGTTAACTCTTTACTGTTCAGGGGTTACCCAGACTGTTACTGTTAACTCTTTACTGTTCAGTGGTTACCCCGACTGTTACTGTTAACTCTTTACTGTTCAGGGATTACCCCGACTGCTACTCAGACTCAACTCTATGCCGGCTCACTAAGGAAGACCATGATCCTGCTTTGTGAACTCCACCAACCCCAAAGACTCAGCTTCCTCTCCAAGACTTAAGACTTTTACTATCCCCTATTATGTGACAAGGAAACTCCTGGCACGCCATTAGAACAAAGCCTTAGCGGAAGAAATCCTTAGTACAGAGGTATCCAAAATGCATGGAAGTACATGTTTTTTTAGCTGAATCTTTTTCAGAGAAGCAAAAGACTATAAGCACAAGATCACACCAGGTTCAACGCAAACTGCAACCAAGATCTACCGGGGCCTGAACACTCTGAAAAAAATCAGGATATGCAAGTTCAATACAAATTCATTGTGCATATGAAGATTAACCAGTAGTAAATCAGAGGAATTATCTACGCAACGGCCATAACAAGCTGGTATGTAGAATATGTCTAAATGTATGCAGAATGTGTTTTTAATAAGCGAAAAATATCCTGACAATTGCGCATTCCCAGTCAAGTAGACAATGTACGGTTTATATACAATGTTTATACTTAGAAAATCATTCAATCACTTATAAAATAAAAGTATCAAATAAGTACCGTAATTGGAGAAAACTGCTGCTGGGGACACAAATATAGCAAAAATCAAAATGGGACGTACACCGATTAACCACACTAATAATGGAGAACATTCTTTTAGACAGTGAAACACAGGGCGAACTCACGTGCAAAAGCCTAGTGCTAACCATCTACAGCAAATGAAGTGTTTACTGTTTATGCCAGACTCCTAAGATCAAAAAATAGCTAACCCTCTGGCTTGCTGGCCCTTTCCACCCTTCCACAGTAGGCTCTTTGTTCTGGGCCTGAGGGGAGGCCTTTCACTGGCTCTCTGGATTAGTGTTGTCAGACAAGGGGGATGGGCTCTCTCTCACCTGCTCTGTCTGTTTCCATTTCTGCTCCAAGGCGTCGAACATGACCCTGCACAGCTCCTGAACGTCATGCTGCTGCCAGGCTGAAAACGCAGAAAGCAGCACACCACAGAAGACACGTACGAGTCAGACACGGTAGACTTAGTGGCATAACAAACCGTACCGTTCCCCTTCTCAAAACATCAGGGACAGTTGAGAACAAGGGTTCAGCCGAGGCTGGCTGGCGAAGGCTCCTCCCACCCTCGCTGCTGTCCCATCCAAAGCTGCGGGTCACGTCGGTGGTCTCGATCGCCCTCTTCTTACTGGTCTGCAGGAGCACGAACAGCCTCTGGAGCTGGTAAGGGATGCTGGTGACCGGGTCTTCTTCCGACTCCTCAAACTCCCAGCTGGAGGACACAGTGGTCAAGAAGACAGTCGGACCACAATCCGGTTTCTATTCAGATCCCCACAAACACAGGACATGTTCCTCTGCTCAGACTGTGCGGACAGCTGAAAGATATAACAACGCCTGGCTAGGGCATTTCACTAGCAGCAAACCCAGTGCTTCCCAAACTCCTTTCATCATAAGGGAACACCCCATGAATTATACTGATCGATTTTTCATTGAAATAAGACGGTTCTGGCTGAGTTCACAAATGTTTCATTGGTCCAAGTAGATACTCTGAACCGTTTGCAAGCAGGAGACTGAATCCCACCAACAGCCCCCCTGGTGCCTGGAACTGGCTCAGGACCGACGTGTGGTACTGATGTCAAACTGGGCCGCCTTGGCTCAATACGCCTTAGGTGACGGCATGCTACATTCGGTTGGTTGGCTTCCTTCAAGCAAGCAACATTTTGGTTGAGCAAGGCTAGTGAAAGGAAGCAGGAATGTGTTTACAGATGTTTTGACTATCCTGAGTCTGTTGGGAGTCGTGACGAGATATGTCAATAAACAGATAATGCAAAATTGAAAGAGGGAAAATCGAGGCGGGGGGGTATGTCGAATATTACATAAAATAATAAACGGATGATAGATAGGTTGCATCTCAGAGTTGCTGAGGGGATTACATTTTACTGCATGAAATGTTGAATTTCTTCTCATATCTTGTAACCGGCTGAAAACGACAAACTTTTTTACTTGAGAACAGTAACGTATAACGTTCTGAAGAAATAGTTTCTGTAATACTTTTCAAAATTGTAAATTACCACTTTAAACTGAACTGCACTATTTTAATTTGGTCTGAAATAGATTTGAGGTTTGTGGGTTTCCCTAAAGGAAAGAGCATTGATGAAGCCCGCTGTTGAGGAGGCGTGCCCTCTGTTGAGGAGGCGTTCCCTCTGTTGAGGAGGCGTGCCCTCTGTTGAGGAGGCGTGCCCTCTGTTGAGGAGGCGTGCCCTCTGTTGAGGAGGCGTGCCCTCTGTTGAGGAGGCATGCCCTCTGTTGAGGAGGCATGCCCTCTGCCACCAAAAGTAATTAGAAACCACTAAGATAATTATAGTAGTATGTTATAGCAAACGGTCAGTCGATGATGTGGCATGCAACCATTGGTGATGTCGGAGCAGAGGAACACAAGCATGGTTAAGGAGAACAACACACCAGAAGCTTCATGCGAACAGGTACCTACTTGTACAGAGCATTTCTGAACTCGGGGGTCATGAACAGTGTTTGTAGAAGGCTGTTCAAATAGCAGGTCATGGCCTGGTTAACCAACCCTACATAACCTGCAGTGGGGCAGAGAAACGAAGAGAGGGGTCGGGGGGGGTCATATGACAGGGTACAAGGTCGTGTCTACCGGAGGGGTTGACGAGGCGGTGGTACCTGTGTCGGATTTGTTGAGTATGGAGGAGTACGAGTAGCTGGGACTGCTATAGTCGCTGCTGCAGCCCACCGTGCAGTCTCTGGGCAGGGGGCCCACCAAACGCTCATGGGAGCTGTCGTCCAGGCCGCTGCTGTCTGCTGCCCCCAACTCGTCCTACAGAAGGTAGGAATTAAGTATAGAGCACAAGAGTCAGGAACCACCAGTCTTCTACATTCAACAAGACCCCAAACACCTCTCGTGTCGATGCCGGTATTCATGTCAGTCAGTAACACAGCTTTATCTACCGATGCAAGCTGGGGCTGCTCTCCATCTTTGTCTGTGAGCAGGAGGAAGTTCCTCTTCCCGGCCTCGAAGCCGGACTCAGTGAGGGACATCTCACTGCTGAGGGTTAGTGGTGCCTGGGAGAGAACGGGGGGAGGGAAGAAGAACAGTTTTGGCTAAGCTTTGACAGTTAACAAACTAATGTGCTAACCATACTCAAATAGGATTGAAAGTACTTTTTGCTCCAAATACAACTCCATAAGCACTACATAACCAATCTGTCGGAGGTATCCATGGAATTCGTAAAGAGAATCCGTCTCATTTTGATCAGTCAAATGACCTGAGCTTGTAGGACCAGTGTACTGAGCATGTAGACACAGACTTCTGTCACGTAATGCTGGCAGGAGGAGAGGGAGGAGGGGAGTAGCAAGCAGTGGAAATAGAGCTTAATCCACTGACCTACTCTGTGAGATAACCCCAGCTTCAGCACCTGAGTCAGAAGCAGGATTAGCTGAGGGACAGGTAAGGGGCTATTGGACATACAAACAAAGCTATTTAAAACCTGCTGGAAGGATCCAAACGGACACCAATTACAGCTGACGGCCAGTAATTGAGTCTCAGTATAGAACAGTGGACGTCTGTGTCGTGGCCATGTGAGGAGGACAGAAGAACAACGCCAGCTGTACTAGACAGACGCATGCACAAAAGACCCCAAAAAAGGACCCAATGAACTGGCCTGGCATCATTACATTGCCTGAGGAGAAACAAACTCACCACGTCTGTCGTGTGGCCCCATGCCAGGTCGAAGGTGCCTCTGACATACCCGGCCTTGTGGGCAACCTCGCTGACCAGTTTGGAGAGGGGGGTGGAAGCTGGCAGGTTGATGGTGAGCCTCTCATTGACCGTCTTAGCATTGGTTGTGTCCTGGACTATGCACAGCACCCTGGGCTCCTCTGCTGCATTTCCTATCTGCAAGAGACAGCACACACCTTGAACTTAGAGGACAACCCCATTAAGCATTCAGACCTTCTGCAACAACCACATGTCGTCAGTAGCAGCTTATTTGCATGCACTCAGGTAGCACAGAAAGATGGGGCATTCACCAGACCCGGATTAATGTTTTTACAGGCAAACGTCAGATATAGGATACTACAATGTAGTTGTGCCACTCAGTATTACTAATATATGCAAACCCATATGGACCATTATTGCACCACAGCTCATTCATGTTCGTTGAGATTTTCTTAGTGTTTATCAGTGGCATAAATTCCTAACAAAGCTGGTTTTACTTGTAACTAAATTTGGAAAAGTTCAAGGGAGATTAATATTTTTGAGGGTCATTGTACCACCATAAATAATTGCCATTTGGCAAGGCAACTGAAAATGACATTATTTGATATATTCTGAAACCATAAAAAGCAATGACGCCAAGAGGTAAAGCGTAACCGTACAAATACACATACCCTATAGAGCTAGCTGAATTTACAACCAGTCGTGTGAAAACAAAAAACGGTGACACTATAGGCTAGTGAAATGGCCTACACAATGACATTTTTAAAGTCATGGGCTAGCTATTTTGTAAATGAACTAAAGGCAACACTTATTCCATTACAGCATCTCAGATTATTATCCCTGAAACAGGCCTTTCAGCAATGACACAATGCAATGATATGCGGCTAACACAACGTTTAGAGTTAATGCGGCTAACAACGTTTATCTCCTATAAACGTTCGAGGAAACTCTAGAAAATAATGTATGTTAGGGTTTTTTTTTTTTCTTCAACAATAAAATTGTAGCAACCAAATATGGGACCACGCAAATACAGATGTATTTAACCTGAAATCATGTGAAACACCTTCACTGCACATAGAACGTTGGTTGCACCATAGCTCATACATGTGTGTCAAAGCAAAAGCTGTAAATACTTATGTAATACATTTTTTATGTTTTGTATTTTTAATGAATTGCGAACAATCTGTGCATTTATTTATTTCACAAATGATAGACTTGTGTTGATCAGTGGCAGAGCTCCCAAATAAAGATTTTTTTATTTGTCACAAAATCTGGAAAAGTTCAAGGGGGTTTAATACTTGTCATTTTACAACAATAAACAATAGCATTTTCAGCAAGGTCACTGAAAATATTACGTTGATTTTTATGCCAAGACATAGCCATTTTACAAATACTTGGACCATTTAGGGCTAGTTTAGTTTACAAATCGGTCGGAACCAAACATCTGGGACACTATAAGATAGTGAACAGGTCCAGACCACGCCATTTTTAAAGTGTTGTGCTAACTATTTTGCAAACAAACTAATGCCAACATTGATTTCATTACAGCACCTCAGATTATGATCCCTGAAGCAGGCCTTCCAGCAATGATGCAAAATAAAACTGTCTAATTGCCTAGTGGTGTGTGACTGTGTCTAAAACAATTGTTCCAGTAAGGCGTGAGCATTAACACTAGCTTAACAGGCCCCTCAGCTCCTTCACACGGCCAGTGATTATTGTGACTTTTTAATTGCCCCAAATTCTTGTGGGCCTGAGCGAACGTCCAATAGCACCGCGCAATAAAACATTAGAACATTAATTTGACACAATATGAAATGAGTGCACTAGATGTATCCATAAGCCTGTTCTGGGTCCTATGCTCTGAAGATAACAATAAATTGCAGGTTCATCACTGATGGTACATAACACGACTGCAAATTATAATCTACACTGCGATACTGACATATATCAAAATCGCCATTTTACGCGATTTCAGATCCAGAAAAAGGTGAATGAGTTGCGCTTCACGGGAGGCAACGAGCAGCATCATACTTATGTAATAGTTTTTCTTGCAGTTGTTGTAGGTGTTTTTGTAGAATGCTTAAATATCTGAACTAATTTTGTTTAAATACTTCATGGATTTTCAATGTTAGTTTGAGTTCACACTGCTAGCAAATGGCACCAAGATATCTCGAAAATCTGTGATCTTTGGGCGCTCAGTATGGGGTACTGCATAAAAACAGAACCAATTCTATAGTAGACATCTCTGCATGGGCTCAGGAACACTTCCAAAAACCATTGTCTGTGATCACAGTATGTGGCTGCATCCACAAAGGCAAGTTAAAACTCTACAATGCAAAGAAGAAACCATATAAAAATATGAACCAAAAACACTGCTGCCTTATCTTGACCCAAGCTCATTTAAAATGGATTGAGCATAGTGGAAAACTGTCTTGTGGTCTGACGAAACATGGAAGCCGCATCCTTTGGACAAAAGAGAAAAGGAATTATCCGGTTTGTTATAAGCACAGTTCCAAAGCCAGCATCCGTAATGGTATGGGGATGCATTAGCGCACATGGCATGGGTGACTTGCACATATGTGAAGGCAACATTAATGCTGAACAATTTTACAGATACTGGTACAAACTCTGCTGCCATCCAGACAACATATGTTTTACGGAAGGTCCTGATTTTTACAGCAGGACAATGACAAACCACCTTCTGCATGCATTATAACAGCATGGCTTCTTAGTAAGTGTCCGGCTGCCATTCTGGCCTGCCTGCCGTCCAGAACTGTTGCCTATTAAAAGCATTTGGCACATTATGAAACCAAAAATACAACAAAGGATACCCCGAATAGTTAAACAGCTGAAATCCTATAACAATCAAGAATGGGAAAACATTTCACTTTCAAAACTACAGTAATTGGGCTTTGGTGAAGACAAGGCGTAGATTTTTTTTAAAGAAATGAGAACTGAAAGGAATTATCCATTGTCCAATTGTAATAACAAAGTAACATTTGACTAAAATAAAAATAAATAATAGATTAAGTAGGAAAATAAAAATGTTCCATATACTCTGATTCCTCCATTCAAAGAGGCTTTATTGCCAAATTGGATCTGCCATGGCTGACAATAAAACTATACTATATTAAATATCATTATTTTTAAATAAATAAATGCCTGAACCCTTACAGCATTTATGCTCAGGTACATTTACATCTGAATGTAGGATGATTTTGAATGTATCTGTCACAGTGGCTGGTGGACCCAAAAGCTTGTTTGAGGTACTGGTCAGTTACCAGACTAAGCTTCTAAGACAAGTCATCTAGCCCCATTACAGAATAAAGTAAAGCAGACCTAGACAACACTACTCTGAATGTGCAGACTATTGACAGGAGTAGAAAACCCACAAATTTGCTAACATAATTGTTTTTGCGATGAAATAGCAGTGGCCTGAGACAAACATTTTACGGTCTGCGGGGGCCTTAAGAACACAATCATCAAAGACACTTAAAGACACTGGTTATGCAATGAATTGCCTGAGCTAATCCAGGGTAAACATCTGCTCTGGCAGGTCTCTGATAAGCAACTCTTCAGAAAAACAATAAATTGGTTCACTTAAGCAACCCGGAAAGCAAAAGCAGGATTTTACAAACAAAACTGCTTCCAATGGTTCTCACCCAAAACGTTCTGGAACATTAAAATCCATGGGAAATAAAAAGCATCTTTGCAGCTGCCTCTAGGTCACACATTTAAAAATACAATCCCTAATGACAAAGCTACTTTGTCTGAGCAGGCAGAGCATTTAAACTGCTCTGCCCACTCCTGCTGCCACTGCCCCCTGTAGAGATCTTCCTCAGTGAACCCCCAGTTTCTCAATTGAGCCAGTACTTGTGAACGAAAGAGGTGCGAAAGAGCTGCAAATTCTGAACCATTACTAATCATATGGGCTCAATGAAAAGGACCCCTTCTTTCTGAGACATTATCCGGGCACCTATCACCTGCCTGATAAACCCCTCATTACAAACACCTGTAATCCTACAGAGTTGAAACGCTTCTACTCCAACATCCATCCTATCAAAACCAGCAACATATGGTTCTCATGGGGGGGCAATGGGCGTTTCTCAAGGTTTGATTCTTTAGTCAACCCAATTTTCTCTGTATATTAATAACATGAGGCTAGCTGTTGATAACTCTTCCTCCTCATCCATGACCTCTGACACGTACTCTTCCTCCTCATCCATGACCTCTGACACATACTCTTCCTCCTCATCCACCACCTCTGACACGTACTCTTCCTCCTCATCCATCACCTCTGACACATACTCTTACTCCTCATCCACCACCTCTGACACGTACTCTTCCTCCTCATCCATCACCTCTGACACGTACTCTTCCTCCTCATCCATCACCTCTGACACGTACTCTTCCTCCTCATCCATCACCTCTGACACGTACTCTTCCTCCTCATCCATCACCTCTGACACGTACTCTTCCTCCTCATCCATCACCTCTGACACGTACTCTTCCTCCTCATCCACCACCTCTGACACGTAATCATCCTCCGACTCAGAACAGAGTTATATTATGTGCAATATGTTTGACCAAACATCCTTGGCATAAGTCTGGACTGCTTACTCTCATTCAATACCCATGTCATCCACATTGAATGTAAAGATGAATCCAGAATTGTTTTTTGTTCCTCAATAAGGCCTCCTTCACCAATGCGGTCAAATAGTCTTGTAAAACCTTGACAATGGCAACATAACGTACAGGCGTACTGCTAAAAAAACAACTAAATAATTGTGATTGATTGTACTGCCATCAACATTGTCACCAGTTTCCCTACACTCTAATAAACTGGCTGTTACAACATAAATGTCAGATCACTTGCAAAACCTACACTTTCTGTTGCCGTCATTCATTTCAGTTTACTGTTGCCAATTAGAACAAATCACAAAAAAAAACTAAACTTGACATCTCCATCACACTCCCACCTTAAAATATACAACTGGCTGCAATTTTCAAAAAAAGGGTTTAAGAGTACATCTAACCCACGGTATGGTACGCATTACAATTTCAGGCCCACAGCATGGTGGAGTACAAAAATCTGTGTTTTGACGTAATAACTATTTGATGTTACCTTCCAGGCATACAGTGTTTTGTGGTACTTCATTTTAGGGTTGTTCAGCGTGTTGTACTGTCCTCTATAAACTGAATTCCTTAGGCTAGAGCTTCATTGAAAAAGAAAAAAGTTGTGGATGCAAAATCACAGCTAACCCACACTTTAAAATAGTGCAATTTATAGACAATATCTGCAATGACAAAATATTTTTTTGCACTACTATATCACAATTTAAACTGTTTCTTGTCTTGTTGAACACCAATTAACATTAGTCTCCACCCTTATACTAGCCTAAAGTATATACACAACACGTATATACAATCCATGAACTGCTGATTATGAAATGTTAGCTAGATTCACATTTTTAGTCAACATGGGATTTCTGTCTAAAGTGAGCTCCACATTTCAACCCACTCAGCCAAGGCCGTGGCTGGATTATGTACAATAAAGCTTCAGGGGAAAAGTTAAAAACACCCACACATTGTAACAGCACATTTATTTGTTGTGCAATATTCATGTGGAATGTCTGTGTGTGGGGGGGGGGTTAAAAAGCTAATATCTATGGTCGTTCTGTACAGTAGCGACAGTGTAATAACAAGGATTACACTTTAGTTGGTTTGCAAGCTACAGATCACAATTTCTGAATAATGTAGGTTATTGGATCATTACTACCTAGATAGTTAAGGACCTAGTTCAACATTGAACATTTAAAAAGACACGTTCACACCTTTGACCAGTGTTAAGGCCTCATTAATATAAAATATTAATAACAACCGTAGCAATCTTACTTCAGATAGGTAACGTTTGTCATCCAAAGAACGAGGCCGTCCAGAGAGGTGGTTCGCTCGTCAAGCCAAAATTAGCTAGAAAGCTACTAGTTGGTAGCTCTGTAGCTAGCTAACGATACACTTCAGCAGTTACAGGAGCTATTAAGAATCCCCGTTTTTATTAGCTAGCTAATAACTGTACCCCCTCTAAAAAGCTGCGATATTACGTATATTAATGTTATATCTGACATATATTTAGTGGTTCATAACAACTACTCCTCATTGCTCTGTTTGGTTTCATAGCTAGCCTTTATGTAAACTAATCAATCAGACTAGCTAGCATGTCAACAATGTCTTCTGGTTAACTATTGTTAGTTACAGTAGCTCGATGAAAGCTGACGTTATCGAGCCAACTGCTTTGGTCAAAAGGGTTTTAACTACTTTACGTGTAAGTGACAATAGGCTGCATATGATAACAACAATAATGCCGACTTCCCGAACTTATCTAACAGGTTGTTTGTATCATTGCCTGCGACTGGTACGAATTTGCGCAGTTTAAACTAGTAACGAAATCATAATAACAAAGCTAACTAGCTAGCATGCTAAGACTGATGACTAACGATAGCTAGTAAGCTAGATGAAGACAAACCGAAGAGTGCCAACTGGGATAGTCAGGTTGATGTCATTAACGCTGTCTAGCTACGGTACATATATCATATATACTTTTCTGTGTTAACAACATCAAGACCAGTGATTGAGATCATTGGCTGTCATGTGAATGATTGTCAGGGGCCTGTATTGCTGCTATGTATGATAAGCTCACCTCTTTGGGTAACGTTACAAGCTGGTTCTCTTCGCTGGGCACCATTTCCATTTGTGCGACAGTTTATACAGGCATCAACCCAATCACGACGTCAACGGGAAAACTTTACGACGTTGAACTCAAACATAATTTGTGTTTTTCTCAACCCGAAGGTCAATAAAACTAAACTGAAAAGAATACAAACTTTAATCAAAGTGATTGCAGACCACAAACACTATCAATGGGGAGAAAAAGCACAAACACTATCAATGAATAGGAAAAAAATGTCCGGTCCTCAGTTTCGCGAGATTTCAGAAGCATCAACATCCCATCCTAAACCTCTTTCGCGTCCGTGACCTATGATAACCTACGTGCACATATTATGGCTGTGAATCACCAAAAATACAATAATTACAATTCAATTAATAAATAAGTTAAATCACTGGCGTAAAAATGTAAATGTATAATCGACGTGTCGTTATAAACACAATTTGCAAGCGTATTACTCATTTTGGACGTAAAAAAACCTTTGGCAGTTCTTTAGCGCCCTACTGTGACAAGAATAAGCGTAGGCGTCAGTATCCTAAAGCAATTTGTTAGCGGTTGAGGAAACAGATTTGCACATAATTACAATGTATATTAAGTAGGTTATACATTCAACATGCCTTTTTTCCTTCCGTGTAGAAGGTTTATTTTGTAGTTGAAAATGTATACATTCTTAGTAATGTTTTACTTCTTCAACATTGTGAACACATTTTTCCAGTACCATTTAAGTTCATAATTTGAAATGGTATTCAAATTTAGTTTAGCCTAACCTTGACCCCTCGCTGTATTTAAAGAACGTAAAATCCTATGCGTTTGAAACATTTTATGAATTGAAACAGATGCTCAATTGCATGTATAATCACAACGTCAATGCAATCTAATTGCAAAAGGGAGTTAGGGACTAGTGTGACAAGTGTCATCAATGGTGTGTTGTCTTGAAGCAGGCATGTGGTATAGGATGCTGAAACTGTTCTGTTTTCAGGTAAGACCTTGTGATAAAAAATATGTATTTACTGAGCATATGCTTTTGACATCTAACTTCAGTTGTGCATTATATAAATCGACATCATCAATGCTCTGATTTAATGTTTCTTTTTTCATAGTAATGGGATTTGTGGCTTGAGCTGGTGTAGTGGTCTAGGCCGCTGTTACCAGTACTCATGTTATGCTGCAGTATGAGGCTTAGTCTGGTTTACTGGTCTTGTACACTGTCCAGTAAAGCAAAAAATGACAATGGGATTTCTTGTCATGAATTTTTCCACTACAGTCCCATTTGGTGATCTAGCCCTAGTTGTTGTTCTGTACGTTGACCGACAGGATGGGGAAATGATTTGTCTGTAACATACAACCTGTAAGTATCCAAGTTACGTTAAAGCTACATTGTTAGTATTGATACTTTGTTATTGGTCTGCAAATCCTTACCAGATATGGGCCAGAAATGTTTCACATTTAGATATGGTTGTACTAAGTCATTTGAAAACCAAATGTTCAAGGTTGACACCTGCATGCAGTACCTCCAACAAACTGATTTTCAGTCAGCACAGGGAAAAGCTACTAAGAGCCTGCAGAATGTTCAGTGGAATGGATTTTATTGGACCCTTGCTGGACCATTTAAATGTAAGCATTGTTCACACTGCTGCAAACAGGTCTTTTTAAAAATAAAAAATGTTAGTGCACTGACAACATATTACAAGTGTGTCTGTTTAGACAGCAGTCATTCGCTGGCATGGATACACCACTAGTAACACTTTTTGTGTGCATCTGCTCATAGGTTGCATGTATCAACCAAAGCTAGCCATGTCATCAGATAGCAGCTAATTGATTGCTATAACACAAGAGGCTAGTTTGGTGGACAAAGATTAAGCCTATACTAAATGTGTCCGCAAAACCGGCCCATGGTGTGTTTGGGGGATACTCAAAATACAATTCCAGACTGTAATATCTGTGAGCTAGGGTACAAGGGGCAGTCTGAATTCTATTCTGTGGTATCGTTTTGATCTAAGGCCCTAAAAATCCAACTCTAAACCATGACGCCAGTTCCTTTATTCATTACAAGTCTCTAATCTGGGCCTGAATTTGACCTGGGACACTGGGTGGGTGACGATGATGAGGAACAGAACAGAGAAACAGCAGGCTTCAGGCCACTGTGGCAACCAGGGAGTTCAGACCGAGGGGTGACCTCACATAGCTTGGAACAGACACAACCAAACTCAGGGTTAATGCACAAAACAAAAGGTTTATTGTCCAAATCAAAAACTTAGGTTCCTCCTCAGTTGAGGGTAAAAACAACTTTCTCTGTTCCTTCAGCGGGTTACACCTGTTAACAGAGGAACACACTTGTTGGTTAGGGTTTTAGTGTAGCCTTCAGTATGCCGCCATACAGGGCTCTCGCTCTCTCCACTTCTCTCTTCGGAAGTCTTGTACTGGGGAGGTTTTATCCCTTCCCCAATGAGCTGATGAGGTGCAGCCGTGCCCCTCGTTGGCTGGCGAAGGGGTGGTTGGTTGTAAAACCTGGAGTGAATTCCTCCTTCCAACTCTGACCTGGGGCACTGGTCACTGTGGTGCTGGGGTGTTGGCTGCCTTACAGCTCCCGGGTTGCCACACCACGTAGGGTTGAATGCCCCTGATCCTAGAAATGCTCCAGTTTATTTCTCCTATTGAATCTAAGGTGGACCCTGAGTCCTTGGACTATGACTACTTAGCCTGACAACACTAGGCTGACCTTGTCCAGATTCACTGTCCACAGGGCAAGCACAACCAGAAGATGACCCCCTTGTAGTCTTACTACTCTCTTTATTCCTAGGGTTCCACCCTACAAGGGAGTTTTTCATAGCCACTGTGCTTCAGTGTCTAGTTGTTGCTTGCTCTTTAGGCTTTCTATGCTGGGTATCTGAATGAACACTTCATGACTACTAAAAAGGTCTTTATGAAATTTGATTGCTATTAGATATGTCAGCATCCCCGGAGCAAAGGAATGTGCCCACATTGTGTACAAGCTTTGAAGTATTTTCTACCTTTACATCCCATGTGTTAGGCATACGTAGAGTTATTAGTGGGAGTGGGTATCAATGTAATGGTTTTTAATTTGAAGAAAATTCGAAATCACATCCACAACGTATGAATTAGTTTATTTTTTTGCGAGACAGATGCAGGGATGTGGTGTGTATTTAAGTCAGGACTGTGACTGGAACCCCGAAAAAAATAATTGTTTCCCATGTCCTATAAATTCATTCTGTAGCAACTCCCGATGGCAGAACAGGACAGGTTTTCGTAATTATATTCTGCCAGGCTTTTGTGCATCTTAATACAGTACTTGCCTAACCTGGAATATTTGGCACAAACCTACACACTTGGAAGAGAGTGCATTCTCTGGCCACAGCTGAGATTGTACGAGTCATTAGAGCGCGATGAGGGGAGGTCCCTACCACCCAAGTCATTGCTGAAACAATTACGACCCCTCTCTAGGACACTCATGGGCACTGACTTTATGCCGAGCTCAAGATTCATGCATGTGATTGTAGCTGTTTTGTGGGGCAGTGTTGTAAACCACTTCAGTATTTGGGACCCACGCATATTGCCAAGCAATTGAACGTTTAAAAAAAAAGAAATTAGGACACCCCATGAAATATTTAGTTCTTGATTATGAAATACAGACATATCAATATTTGATCATATTTCAAAAACAAATATATATATATATTGATAAAGGTGATGTCCAAAAACAATTTATTTAACACAAGATACCATTTCCCACTAAGTAAAAAGTTAGACGTTTCTTATGAATAAGACGTTTCCTATAACTGTATACCGGTCTCTGACATCAACTGGGTGAAAGTTTTTTCCTACTGCAGTATTTTTTCAGCTGTGTGATGTTTGAGGGGTTTCTTGCATGCACAGCCCGTTTCAAATCACCCCACAGCATCTCAATAGCATTAAGATCCAGGCTTTGACTTTGCTATTCCAGAACTTTCTTTTAGAGCCATTCCACTGTCTGGAAAGTGGAAAACATTTAAAACAACTGTCTCCAACAATCCTAAAATGTTATCTCGGAACCTACAGTTAGCTCTTGCCACAGGTGATGTCACGATTCCACTTGGGACCCCGTCCCTTGTTGATACCTCCTTGCCTCGTCTCTCTTCGTTTTAGCTGCCATCATCCTATTTCCCTTCTGCACAAAACGCATTCTGTACTGTCTTGTCTTATTGTCCACACTGGTTTCCTGTTCCCTGATTACCGTGTGTGTATGTAGGCCTCTCCATTACCCTGTGTTTTTGTTCGGAAATGTTTGTTACGAATGTGCTCTGTATTTGATGAATACGTTTGGTTTAACAGTTTTATTGAATTTGTATGCATTGAAGCATTGTATTGCGAGGACTCTGGGTAAGAATTAAAACCCTTGATCTCCACACCATCTCCCTTTCGGGTTCCTGCCTTCCCTGACTGTGACAGTACATGCATTTACCTGCATTTTATGGCAGGTGTACAAGGAGGAAACCCTTGCTGTCAAAAAAAACATCATAACAAGACTAAAGTTTGCCAGAGAACACCTAGACAAAAACCAGGACTTCTGGAACAATGTGCTTTGGACAGATGAATCCAAAGTAGAATTGTTTGGGCACAGTAACAGAAGACATGTGTGGTGCAAACCAAAGACGGCATTTGAGCACAAGAACATCATACCAACTGTGAAGCGTGGGAGAGGAAATGTCATGGTTTTGGGCTGCTTTACTGCAGCAGGGCCTGGCCAGCTGACTATCATAGAACCCACTATGAATTCTTCGTTGTATCAGAGGGTGCTTGAGGAAAATGTAAGGCCATCTGTCTGAAAATTGAAGAGGATGTGAAACATGCAACATGTCAATGACACAAAACATTTCAGTAAATCCACCAATGAATGGCTCAAAAGAAAGAAATGGAGAGTTCTGGAATGGTCAAGTCAAAGCCTGGATCTTAATCCTACTGAGATGCTGTGGGGTGATTTGAAATGGGCTATGCATGCAAGAACCCCTCAAATCACACAACTGAATAGATTCTGCATGAAGGAGTGGAAAAAACCTTCTCCCAGTTGATGTCAGAGCCTGGTTGATGTCAGAGATAGGAAACGTCTTATTGAGGTTATTTCAGCCGATGGGGGCAATACCAGTTATTAGGGCATAGGGTTTCCTAACTTTTTCCTCAGTAGGAAATAGTGTGTCCTAATTTTTACACATGACTGTACATACCTACACGTAACCTAATAGGGCTTAAAGCAGGCCTTCCAATTGTACCTAGAATTTCTAAACAAGCAGCAGGAGGCAGGGCTTTCTCTCCATTAAGCTCTGTGAGAGAAAGATGATGCCATTTCAGGTTAGAAATGAAGACTCAATGCAAACTTGCAAGGCTCCGAGGTCCTCTTGGTTGTGTTGCAGATCATGACGACATCTGACGATTCCAACTACTACCCTGCTGACCTAACCCCCCCCCCCCCCACCTCCCTCTGGACATAGCCCACATGCATGAATTCATTACCATAAAATGTTCACCCGGAACAGCCATAAGAGAAGAACTGGTCACCCCTCCATGGCTGATTCCTCTCTAGGTTTTCTCCTAAACTTTGGCCACTTTTAGGGAGTTTTTCCTAGCCACTTTGCTTCAACACTGTTGTTGCTTGCTCCTTCGGGTTTCAGGCTGGGTGTTTTGTAAAAGCACATTGTAAAATCACTTTGCTGATGTAAAAACAAGGCTTTATAAATACATTTGAGTAATTGATTTATTGATTGACTGACCCAGGGGATATTCTTTCTAGGATAACTGGATAGGATTTATTGCATGAAGAAATAGAAATAATGAATTAAACTGAAATGTATTATATTTGTATTTATTTAATCCTTTATTTGATAGGCGAAATCTAATTAAAATGCTGGCTTCAGGTCAATAATCATCTGGACTCCATGATGGTTCCTAAAGTGAAGGCTCAACAGGAGGGGCGTGGAGAAGATGAACAATTGCAAAATAAAGGTTTTGGATCAAATCATTACAAGGGGCTGCTTCAGTTCTGCTGTGTAACTGCAGGCAGGAATTCAGATGGTGATCTAAACGTGAAAGACAACCTGGTGGATGGATGCGTGCCTAACAGAGCAGCCTGCATTAATGCTGTAGGCTGCTCCAAGCCTCCGCCCATCTCTTCTGGGAAAACCTAAAAACTGGCAAGCTAATTTAGACCACATGAAAAAGAGCAGACTATTTTAGCAAGGGGGAATGATTATAGGGTGCCTACGAGAAAAGGTTTGAGAACCATTCATTTACGGAATAGGATATTCACAAACATACTTTTTCCTGCCAAGGCAGACTTCATCGTGCCACTTCCCCTGTGCAGCCAGTGACAACACTACACAGCTCTCTCTCTTGGTCCCTGTTGGTTGTTTCTTCATCTTGTCCCAGTTGAAGTAACCAATGGGAATGCTGTTCACGTCTACGTACTGGCCTTCCTTCACGATGTCTGTCACACCGATCCAGACCTCCTTGGCATCCGGCACACTCCTCTTGGCATAGTCCCTCAGGTCATTGTTCTCGTCCATGTTCCGTGGAGTGGCAAGGGTTCCCCCCCATGCGATGCAGTGTTCATTTGCCTCATGGTAGTGCTTGGGTTCCTCAATCATCAGATAACACTTCCGGTGAGCTTTTATGCCACGGAGACAAACTGGAAGCAAAGACAAGCAGTTTATTAAGTAGTGTCAAACTTCAGGAAATAACCCTTCCATGCTCAAATATTGTTTACCGTAGCCACGGTATGCAGAACAGGCAAGTTGATTAACAAGCAAAAATGTATCCTAGCTAAATGAAAGCATGTAACAACTGGGTACGTTGAGGTTAATCGTGGCAGATAGCTATACTGATTGAAAGGGAACATTTTTAAACATGAGCATGCTCTCATTAGGGGGTCAAGCTTTGACGCACACGTTGGGTATTAATCAACACCAAGCACTTTTATGCCAAAGGCATTTGTGCCAAAGGCATAAGCCCTGTGTTCCTCATTCTTGCTTGTCAAAATCGTCTCAATGATTGAGACTCCCTTAAACCTATAGTATGAGCACTAAGGTTTCCCATAGCATTTGGTTAGTTAAAATACTGACCTCAGTAGGAGAGCACAAATTAGACCTCAGCATACCTGTCTGCAGAGCTGAGATCTCTTTAAGGGAGTTGACCTCCTGCCACAGCTTCTCTAACTGCGATTTCACATCATCTTCATCTGATGCTGCATCTTGATAGAAACACATAACCAGGCAGATACAGTATGTCAGACAGAAGATTGTCAGTAAACAACAGTAGTGGCATTTTCTTTTCATTTAGTGTGGTACCTCTCTGTAGTGATGTCACGCCTTTCCTTATCCGGGATGGGAGGCTATATCCCAGGTGGAGCAAGGTGAGGGACAGAACCAGAAATACGGAGACCAGATGCACCATTTCTGCAGTGCATTCGCTCCAGAAGAGCTGACAGTATGGGCACACTGGGGGCAGCTCACTATATTGAGGCCCACTGTTTACTCCAGAGGGTTCTTGCGTTTCATTGGTTGACACGATGTAACTTTGGATATTTTAAAACATCAGGAGAGACTCAAATAAAATGGGCGGAGTGACAACAATGATGTCCCTGTTTCTGGCCATTCATAAATATTTACATGGGACAAGGTGCAATTTATTTCGTGTTTTTCTCACCCATTTCACAAACAAACTGTAAATTCATTGACTTCAACAGTACACAGAATGTTCTGTTCATGACCATCTGATTGCTCACATGGACTCCATTCTCTTCATAATAGATGAATACATTTGGACCATGGTAAATCATTCCAAAAGAAGAGATGTTGTTACTCAACAGATGGCTATGTTTAAACCCTTGTGGTATCATATGAAAAGTGTGTTCTCTAGGTGTCATCCAAATTAAACTGGTTTTGAAAATGCAAAGATATAATCTACAAATGAGAGTGATTTTGATAAACTCATTGCTTCAAAACATTATGAGGACGGTGAAGTTTTTAATGGTCTTTCAAATTTAAGGGGATTACAGATATCCAATTGTGTAGTCATGGAAAAGAACTGTGAGTTTGAATGGAAAAAAGGTCACATGACATCAGGGATCTTCAGGTTTAAAAGTAAGAGCTCTTGAATGATTTCCAAATTGTCAACATGGAATTTTTATTTGGATGACAATTACAATAATTTTTCCCAGTGGTAGCTCATTATTTCTGAGTTCCCAGATGTATTTTAAGCAACGTTAAAGTCAAAGAATTCCAGTTCCCTACTTTGGTGAATCATAGGGCATATTTATATGTTGATATTATTTCTGAATGTTGCAAAATTGACAGATTGGATGGAAAAGGAGGTTATGGGGCATCTCAGAGGCATGTTGGTTCACTTAATATCTACTAACCGGCTAAAACTGAAAATTTTGATTAGGTGCAGTGGTACCATAAATACCTCTGTGTGGAACAATATTAGCAGGGCTAAAGAACAACATAGCAAAGTACTGTGCTGGTCTCACCTAGATAATAATCTAGACTGGGACCTCTAGAGAGGCAGATTTTGACCCCAAATCTAAAGTATGCTTTTTTAGATAGGTTATCCAAACTAAATATATTCTGCAGAAGTGTTTCATTTCCTGAGTTAATTGAAATTATTTAAATATGCAAAGCATAATTGTGTTCCAATACTGTTTAAAAAAAATAATACACACATCACCATTTTATTACCTTTCTATATGATAACACAAATTCAGATTTCTTACAAAAAGCAAGGTGTAGGCCATATAATGCAAAGAAATTGACTGAAAGATTCAGAAGAATAGGAATAGAATCTGATTTAAAAATCTATAATACAATATTATTGTTATTCCATATGAAATAGTTGTAAAGGAAATGTAGTGGAAATATTATAGGATAGCTTTGAACCTTGATAACTTTGAAGTTATCCAACAGTGCCATCTGCAGATTATATACTAATGTTGTTTTGTAAAACTGATTATACAAACTAAAGTATTTTTTTAACTCAGTCTTGTAAAGACTGCAGGGGGATTCAAAACAGTCAAAACAATTTTACGTTGATAGGATAAATGAGTCATTCAGTTAACTTTTCTGCTAATTTATTAAATAAAACACTAGATAGACTTATAGTTATAGGCTGCATAATAATTTACATTGCATTCAAAGGAATCATTGGATAGAACACTGTTACTTTAAAGAATATAAATACGAAATGTAATTTTATCTTTTAACATCTTTTTGTTTTCTACATGATTTCATATGTGTTGTTTCATAGTTTTCATTAATATTCTACACTGAGGAAAATTGTAAAACTAAAGATATGTAACTTTTAACCGGTACCCAAATTAGCTCAAATAATTAAGTTTTATAGTCATCCTGAATTCACATGTGGTGAATTCTATTGATTGGACATGATTTACATATGGCCTAGACAGAAACCAAGCCATGAAATCCAAGGAACTGTCCTTATACCCCAGAGATAAGATTTTAAATGTCAAATTGAGAACATGTAGATGAGTTCAAATTTGCTGTTCACTAAAGAACCTTGAACAACTTGATGGAACTCTGCAGATTTCATTCTTCACCTAAAAATGATGGACTTTCTGTTTTTAGAGGTGACACTCACTTTTAAAAACTCACTTATAATTTCAGTTTTACTTAAACGTCCAAGAGAAGTGATTACGTTTGATTACCACTGTATCTATGTGAATATTTGTATGAATGTATTTGTGTGCAGTATATATTTACTGTCTTTACAAGCCTGGCTGTATGCGTGTGCAGTTTTTGTGCTGGCATGTAGATATGTGTGTATAGGTGTATATCATTTCATTTGAACTAGAACTTGACACAATGTCTCCCACCACCTTAGTCTGCTGATATAGTTATATGTATATGATATATACATCAAGACAAGTAATCTGTTTTTTGATGCATGGATAATGACATGTACAATTCCACAACACTATAATCTCTGACCACAGTTCCCTTACCTTCACCTTGAGACTGGGTGACATTGTGAGTGATCAAATGTGGAAGCTCAATCCTCAGCTCCTGTCAGAGCAGACATTCTATGATTCTTTTTAAAATAATATATCTAACATATGTGTGTCCCCTCCAAGGATGACAGGAATACCTCATTCTAGAGACTAAGCCAGTCATAGATGCTCAGGAATGTAACGTTGACTAGATTCAACGTGTCATGTGTCTGGGTGATGTTACAAAAGTAAAAGTATGTGGGAAAGGAGGTATACCATTCAAATCCCTTTAAGAAAATTGGAGGAATGTCTGTATATTTGACTCAAACTTTATATTATTTTCGGCACATTAATCCCATTTTTTTTTTTTTTTTAATAGAATTCAACCCCAATGCAATTTCTCAACTTTTAATACCACAAGCGCACACAAGGGTAGTTAAATGTTTTTAATGATAAAATATTTCACACTTGCCATATTGATAATACTAGTAGCACAATACAGTCTTCATAATCCATCTCCCACGAGATGTTAACACCGGCTAAGAATAACTTCAGTCCTACAGTATCCCATTAACAGCAGTATTGGGCTACTTCCATTCAAGTTTTAATTCATCCCTCTCTGAAACACTTTCTGTGAGGCATTGCACACTATGCACAGGCACCAGCAGGTAAACAGAATGTAATGTCTTTCATACATGCATTTAGAACAAAGACTAAACAGAAACAGATGTGGTTAATCTTTATCACCAGAACACAATACCTTTTCTCTGTAGTGATTGTCTGAAATGTAGACTATGGATGAGCAGGTACTTTTTCTCATTTAGACTAGTTGCAGAAAAGTAGGAAACACACTAATCATGCTGCCTATAAAATACAGTGTTTTTGGAATGGATACAATTCCAATACTAACATTTAGTACAAGACTGCTGCAGACTTTTAGCTCAAAGGCACTGGTGATCACATAACAACACCGCAAAAGTTGGATCCCGAATGTGTTAGTAAACATGTTAGCAGTCATTTACAGTGACATCTTCTAACGCCTTCTCCTAGCTCACACACTGACTATAACCTGAGGGATGAGAGAAATGATCTCAGAGAGTGATTTTGATAGACTCATTGCAGCAGATAAAGGGAAAAACCCTGGGCTAATCTGCTCTGGGTTGGCTGTGTATTCACTGGTCATATGGTTATCAGAATCACTGGTGCTCACGTAGCAACACAAATTAATTTAACTTCGAAGTTATCATAATACAGGTTAAAGACAAAAGGGACGAGAATGGGGACGTTTACTCTCACACTTACATCTGTCACGGTTGACACTTATATACATTTTCTCCCTCTACATTCTACTTTTAAGACACCGGTAAAAGCTTGGACTATACCACGTAGCTGACTCACTCTTAGCCATGTACTGTTCTCCTTCACACTGAAACTACACTGTTCCTAAAAGCAACTTAATCAACAACTTAATAATTCAATATCTTGTTCAATCTGTTCCTACTTGTATCCCTTGTTAGAATTGCCACAGAACACAATGAACAACCACAAGGCTGCAGATAGGGCATAGCATCTCTTCAAAACATTTGGTCAGCAAAAAATACTCATCATAATACTTGTGAATGGCACTTTAGTTGATTGGCAAATTTGACAACCAGCGTTTCATAGGTCTTTTTAAACGTTTTACATCACACAAATACAAAAGGCCAACTGACTCTCTAACACACACACACAGACAAACGTAAAAACAGAAACTAACATACTGTACAACGGTTTGCGTAGTTCTGGTCAGGGAGTTGTCAGTGACTACTTTCTGCCCCTCCCCCACATCCTTTCTTTGAGGTTGGCCAAGCTAGTTGGGATTTAGTGCCTATTGGATGAAGGGCATGCGTTCCTTGTTGTCATTATCCCCTTCGTGTTCTTCCTCTTCCTCTCCAGCCTCACTGGTCTCCGTGCTGTCATTGGCCATCTACACAGAACACCACAGTGACAAAGCATAATGTCATTTAGTATTACCAATCATATTGGACTTGATTTATTGGACATTTTGGACATCTTTGATTTAATAGTGCTTTGTTGTATTGTATCTTTAACCAGCCTTTGAATTGTTTGAATGATTTCACCAGCACCTTTTCCAAGGACACAACATTTTATTTAATGAAATAAGAAGTTAACTATATTTGAGGAGATGTTTGATTGAAATAAGTTAAATAATATTATAATCAACTTGATATTCAAAGCATAATTCCTAAAACCAAGTGGTATTACCGAATACAACTTTCGCTTGTTTAGCAAAATGTACCTTACTTTAAGGATGCTTAGATTTATAACCTGATAAAGGTTTTATGAAACAAAAGGAAATAAGGTTAAGGATGTAAAATTACAAAATTGAAGCCATAAGGGTCATGGCAGAACACAATATGTTATCATAGTTAGCTAATGTTGTAACATGAGTTTTCTATTGAGCAGCTGTCTCCTGCTATGACACACTTCAACTACTGCTGTGTGTTAAGGCACCCAGTCTACAGTGGAAGAAAAAAATATTTGATTCCCTGCTGATTTTGTACGTTTGCCAGGAGACCAAGAAATGATCAGTCTATCATTTTAATGGCAGGTCTATTTGAACAGTGAGAGACAAAATAACAACAAAAAAATCCCGAAAAATGCATTTAAAAAAAGTTAGGAATTTATTTGCGATTTATTTGACCTCTTTGCAAAACATGACTTAGTTAGTACTTGGTGGCAAAACCCTTGTTGGCAAACACAGAGGTCAGACGTTTCTTGTAGTGGGCCACCAGGTTTGCAGGCATCTCAGGAGGGATTTTGTCCCACTCCTCGTTCCCATCCACGACCCATTTTCAATGCCCTGACCGAGGGAAGGAGGTTCTCACTCAAGATTTGACGGTAGATGGCCCCATCCATCGTCCCTTTGATGCGGTGAAATTGTCCTGTCCCCTTAGCAGAAAAACACCCCCAAAGCATAATGTTTCCACCTCCGTGTTTGACGGTGGAGATGGTGTTCTTGGTGTCATAGGCAGCATTCCTCCTCCTCCAAACACGGCGAGTTGAGTTGATTCCAAAGAGCTACATTTTGGTCTCATCTGACCACAACACTTTCACCCAGTTCTGCTCTGAATCATTTAGATGTTCATTGGCAAACTTCAGACGGGCCTGTACATGTGCTTTCTTGAGGAGGGGGACCTTGCGGGCGCTGCAGGATTTCAGTCCTTCACGGCGTAGTGTGTTTCTTGGTGACTATGGTCTCAGCTGCCTTTAGATCATTGACAAGATCCTCCTGTGTAGTTCTGGGCTGATTCCTCACCGTTCTCATGAAACTCAACGAGATGAGTTCTTGCATGGAGCCCCTGACCGAGGGAGATTGACAGTTATTTTGTGTTTCTTCCATTTGCAAATAATCGCTCCAACTGTTGTAAACTTCTCATTAAGCTGCTTGGCTTGAGACAGTGAAGGTCTTGAGACAGCACTTTGCTTTTGCTTGTGTGACACCTTGGCAATGAGACATTTTTGTAGGCCATCAGTTGGGACTGAACCAGCTGATAATAATTTGCACTGGCAAACGGCTGGATTGCTTTTTATTTACTGATAGATTTCAGCTGTTGTCTTGGCTTTCCATGCCTTTTGCACCTCCCTTTCTTCATGTGTTCAATACTTTTCCCTGTGTCATTTCACACTATTACTACTTAATTGTTGACCTTATTTGTTTTGGTTTATTTGTATGTATGGATTACTTGGGTTGTTACCAACATCTGGGGAAGAATTAATCTCAATAGCACCTTTCGAAATAGATTTAGAGAAAGATTGTGATGTGTTCAATACTAATTTCAACCGATGTATAGTTTGTTCACAAAGTGTTTTTTATGCCTGATTCTAGATCTATTATGCCTCTTGTGACAACAATATACATGGGGAAAATCTGCAGTTATTGGTTGGTGTCATTTATAGTGGAAGGGTCTCCTATTAATCTTCTTAATATCAATAAAACATTGTTGGGTAAATAAGACATTAGCCTTACCTAGGAAAATCAATCCTGGGAACTTTTTCATTTGGATGAATTAAATTGCTCACAGATGAAAAGTCATAGTTAGTTAAGTAATAATGAATTCCTATTTCCGCAAAGTTGTTTTAAAACCTGTTAAATGTATGTTTCATTTTCAACCATATTGTAAAAGGTTCTGGACTGTGCATTTACCAGGGGAGTGGGAGATTTCTCCACATCCAGGATTAGTTTTCCTATGTTAACACGGTCATGGATTCTCTGCATGGCTTCTTTTACCTGGGGAACAAACACAATTAACAAAATGACCAAACACTGTAATATGAAAGATATGATGGGTTCTCAAACACAGCCAAAGGCAGCTGCACAGTGGATGAAAAGTGGATCAAGAAAATTAAAGTGGCCTAGTCAGAACTTCAACCTCAATTCTTGATGACTTGAAAGAGGGCAGTCTAAGTGTTCACTATGCAATTTAACGGAGATTGAACAATTCTGCAAGGAAGAATGGGCAAATATTGCACATTCTAAGTGTGCAAAGTTAGTAAAGACATATTCAAATGCACTGTTGGCTGTTATTCAAGCAAAAGTTCAGTGGCCAAGAATTTGATGATGTTATAATGATATTGATTGTTATGATTTACATGTCCATTCATATTTTTTTCATTTACCCTGATATCAGTCACTGATATGCCCCTTATTATATGCATTCAGTACTGTGCAAATGTCTTAGGCACCTGCAAATTTAACTTTGAAGTAGTTATATATTGATGTATATATATATACAGTCGGGAGAACAAGTATTTGATACACTGCCGATTTTGCAGGTTTTCCTACTTACAAAGCATGTAGAGGTCTGTAATTTAAATAGGTGCACATCAACTGTGAGAGACGGAATCTAAAATCCAGAAAATCACATTGTATGATTTTTAAGTAATTAATTTGCATTTTAATGCATGACATAAGTATTTTATACAGAAAAGCAGAACTTAATATTTGGTACAAAAACCTTTGTTTGCAATTACAGAGACCATACATTTGCTGTTGTTCTTGACCAGGTTTGCACACACTGCAGCAAGGATTTTGGCTCACTCCTCCATACGGACCATCTCCAGATTCTTCAGGTTTTGGGGCTGTCGCTGGGTAATATGGACTTTCAGCTCCCTCCAAAGATTTTCTATTGGGTTCAGGTCTGGAGACTGGCTAGGCCACTCCAGGACCTCGAGATGCTCCTTACAGAGCCACTCCTTAGTTGCCCTGGCTGTGTGTTTCGGGTCGTTGTCAAGCTGGAAACCCAGCCACGACCCATCTTCAATGCTCTTTCTGGGGGAAGGAGGTTGTTGGCCAAGATCTCGCGATACATGGCCCCATCCATCCTCCCCTCAATGCGGTGCAGTCGTCCTGTCCCCTTTGCAGAAAAGCATCCCCAAAGAATGATGTTTCCACCTCCATGCTTCACGGTTGGGATGGTTTTCTTGGGGTTGTACTCATCCTTCTTCTTCCTCCAAACACGGCGAGTGGAGTTTAGACCAAAAAGCTATATTTTTGTCTCATCAGATCACATGACCTTCTCCCATTCTTCCTCTGGATCATCCAGATGGTCATTGGAAAACTTCAGACAGGCCTGGACATGCGCTGGCTTGAGCAGGTGGACCTTGCGTGCCCTGCAGGATTTTAATCCATGATGGCGTAATGTGTTACTAATGGTTTTCTTTGAGACTGTGGTCCCAGCTCTCTTCAGGTCATTGACAAGGTCCTGCCGTGTAGTTCTGGGCTGATCCCTCACCTTCCTTATGATCATAGATGCCCCACGAGGTGAGATCTTGCATGGAGCCCCAGACTGAGGGTGATTGACCATCATCTTGAACTTCTTCCATTTTCTAAGAATTGTGCCAACAGTTGTTGCCTTCTCACTAAGCTGCTTGCCTATTGTCATGTAGCCTATCCCAGCCTTGTGCAGGTCAACAATTTTATCCCTGATGTCCTTACACAGCTCTCTGGTCTTGGCCATTGTGAAGAGGATGGAGTCTTTTTGATTGAGTGTGTGGACAGGTGTCTTTTCTACAGGTAACAAGTTCAAACAGGTGCAGTTAATACAGGTAATGAGTGGGGAACAGGAGGGCTTCTTAATAAAGAAAACCAGGTCTGTGAGAGCCGGAATTCTTACTGGTTGGTAGGTGTCATGCCCTGACCGGGCAGGACTAATTGTGTGGCCTCTAGCCCTCTCTATGCCGTTGTGGGCTCCCCAGTCAGAGCAGCTGCATTCAGTTGACTCTGATTGGGGAGCCTACTTAAGTTCAGTTTTCACCACACCCGGTGTGGTTTATTGTTTGTTCTGTTTGTCTCAACAACGTTCACGGTTTGTCTCTGTTTTAATTCATTCTCATGTGGATACGCTGCACGTTCTTTGTATTTAGTTTTAGTTCTGTTTGCTGTGTTTTTATACAGCACCTTTACTTTTTACGTTTACAGTTCGTGTAGTCTTTGTCTTTTGTGTTTGAATTAAATTCACCTTTTCTTTATAAAAATGTCTGCGTTTGGTTCCACCCCACTACAAAACCGTGACAGAATAAACCACCATTAGGAACCAGCGACATTGGATGAGCAGCGTTGGGGGAGAGAGAGGTACACCTGGTTGGGGGACTGGGGATCTGACTCTCTCTCCTCTGACGATTCAGGGGCGGAATACGATGACTGGGATCTTCCTGATGATGATCCAGGCTGGGGTGTCAACAGGGGGTGGACAAGTCCACCTTCAACCCGAGTACCATGGGTTATCTCGGCACCCAGCATGGCCACATCCCCGGGTCACCCCCAAATGGTTTTTGGCGGGGGGCTATCCCGGCTACCTGGGATGCCATGGCTGGTACCTGAGGGGAGATCCAGGCAGTCCGAGTATCTGTCCCTGTCTGCGCTGACCGCGGGCTCCCGCCTGTCTCCCTGGGGCCTGGTAAACAGGCAGCCCGTGGGAAAGCGCCTGCTCATCGCCAAGGGTCCTGGGAAGCGCACAGCTGTCGCTCCAGGGCCCTCCAGGATTAACACCGGTGCCAGAGCACCTGCTCCACGACCTGTCCACGTCCCAGCACATGCTCCACGTCCGGCCCTCGTCCCAGCA